>PYXC01000316.1:195000-205000 GCA_015244755.2 Tenualosa ilisha | reverse complement strand
CCTGTAGATACTGTTTTCAAAAAAAAAAACACAATCCCATTATGTATGATACACATTTCGCCTGGAACCGGTCACTGATTTTCATCAACATTCCACGGTCTTCTATTGCTACATCTCATCCGAAAGCAGCTCTATTACCTCACACTATTCACTCTCAGACAAGCCTTTCTGGAATAGACAAGTGTTACTGGTGATGGGATTGTGGTGGAAACTAAGGCTGGAGAATGAGAACAACACAAATTTGCAATCTGTCAAAAATGAGATTATTCAGTCCATTTAACATGCTGCATAGCTATAATTCAGCAAAGTGAAAAAAATGAGTTTGGGGAAAATGTTTGCGCCCTTCCTGAAAAAAGTAAATTAACGGAAATGGTCCTGTGGAAAAATTTCCTAGTGTGAATTTTACACCCCATCTGACGCTGCTGAGTATGAGCTGACGTGACTGGTCAGAGCTGGAGAGAGAAAGGGCAGAGAGAATGAGTAAGGCAGACTCACGGTTCTCAGTGACAGCCACCTCACACATCTCCTTCAGTCTTGGGATGAGGAGCTGGTCGGCCACCACCAGCACATTACACATAAACTCCACCTTCTGGGACTCTGAGAGATGTATTATACACAGATAGGGATATTGAGAGAGGGACAGAGAGAGAGAGAGATAAACATATGAAAGAGATGTGAAACGGAGCGAAAGAGAGCAGAGGGAGAGAGAGAAAAACAGTGTCAAAAACTCTATAGCTCTCTTCTGGTCTAAAATATTACTATTACATACCAGTACTAAATCTTCATGTGTTCAGCACACACAGTCAGCAAATGTTACCTTTGACAGTTGGAGAGTCATCTGTGTAAACATACTCCAAGATGACCTGCAGGACATCTGAGCTGGTGGGCATATCCAGTGCAGTACAGCTGGTGGCCTACAGGGGGCAGATAAACACATCGAACCATTAGTTTAAATGCACCCTGACCTACAGGGGTGGAATCTCTGGTCATGTCAGCCGTATAAACCTTAAACAATTTTACAAAGTAAAACAGCACTAATCTTAACATAGAGTGTGAGGGTATAGTTTACCTCAATCCAGGGGTTACCCAGCATACTGTTGAAGTATTCTGTCCGAAAAAGCGGAACAGACATTAACATTCAATCATAATATGGGAAAAAAGAAATTAGAAGTGGACCTGACATTATTACAGTAGGATTACACGGTAACTCTTTAGATCAGAGTACACATATTCACCTTTAACTAGCAGCTTTTTACCATGCAAATAATAACATACTAGCCATTTATTAGTCATTACAAGTCACTTATTAATCCCTTATTGGAGTAAGCTCATGCAGAATAAGGTATTAATAAGTGACTCACAATGACTAACAAATGGCTTGTATGCTAGTCAATGGTAATACATGTACCCTAACCTAAAGTGTTGCCGATTACTCTTATTTTCTTGAACCCCTGCTAGTGTGAGGTCTGCACACACTCTGACATTCAATCCAGTGACTACTCAACAATACTACATAACAGAACTGACAAATAACACTAAAATATAAGCATACATAACTGTATATCAGGATGTGTTACAAACAGGATAAGCATACGCATCAGTATCGCAAAATAATGTAAGGCATAATTGTTCCAGACTAGCTGTGGTGTGCTTACCCAGTCGCGCACACAGGACACATTTGTGACAGGGGAATTCTTTGCCATCCTCGGCTCGAAGTGTGACATCACACAGGTAGGAGCTGTGAACGCAGCCCAGAATGCACAGAATCAGAACAGAAACAAACACTAGTCACCCTGCTTGGATAGGATACACACACACACACACACACACACACACACACACACACACACACACACACACACAAAGGTGAACGACATGGCTAGGAAGTATCCTTAAATTCTCTGCACCAATGACTGTGCACCATGTTGTGAATAAGTGATGGTTAGACCTATACCATACTTCCTAGTTCACAATAAAGAGTCATTTGGTTAAGTGGTCTGTTTTACTTGCTGTTGTTTACTTGTTCATTTACTAACAGTAGCATAGATCTTGTTGTGGGAAAACCTATTATGATTTCGTAAAGCTAGTCTACCAGTTGATCTTAGTGTTTCTAATGTGCAATACTAATGCGTGCTGACAGGAGAATGACACACTGTTCACTGTCTGCAGTCCACTCTGCTGAGGACACAACAGCACAGAGTGGGAGCAAAGTGCTCTAAAAACATCTAGGTGGCATTTGGAAGCGGGGAGGAGGCGTCCTTGAAAGGTCACACGTGTCATACACTGAGCAGCTGTGCTGACTACAGCAGACAGCTCACAACAACCTCTTCACAGGAGACCTAAGAGTTAGAAACCAACAGCCCCAGGGAGGAGAGGGTAGAGAACTGGCACCTTCATCTGTATAGTCTAGCCCTCCTCACTGATATCCACATTTAAAAGTTACAGTTTTGTATTATGCGCATTATATAGAAGTCGCATTTAGCTATTTTGTTAGACACTTTCTAAAGTTGTCTTCAACCTTATCTGTCCGCTAAGGGGACAGGAAAGAGATAATGGAAATAATGCAGAGTTGGTTCCACCACTGGCCTCATGCAAGACTCACAACATTGGTCTCCAAGAGAACAGGGCCCCAGTGTGGTAGGACATGACTGCTAAATTTACATTTTCTTTCACCACCACGACCTTGAGGTTATAAAGGGCTCTCCTACTAACTAGACCAAGGGCACACGTTATATGGATTATTCTACTGCCCACAGAAGAGCGCGAGAACTGCATGACACCCACCACTTCTTCTGGTTGAACTTGGGTCTGTTGCCCGTCTTCTTGTTGATCACGGTGACTGTGCCATTCTCAAACTTCACACCATCTAGCCTGTTGAACAACAACATCCATGTTTATTCACTTGGCCACTCATCTAACATGACCATGTTGTAACACATAATTCCATAGATGCGAGACACAACATTTCAAGCCACCACACCAAAGATGGGTCCTCAAGAAAAGCTCTAAATGTTATGTTCACTTGGCCGAGTAAACTAGAATATTCCGTATTCTGATGATCAGATGCTTTAATCAGATTGTTCAGTCTGAACATGCAACGATACTAGTGGAGTTTTTGACTTAACCTCAAAACAATATCTCATCGAGACACTGAGAAAGCACCGATCTACCCTAGTAGAAAAGAGATGCACTTTAATATGTTTGTAGCACATTTAAAGTAAGTGTAAGAAAAGTATATTTTGTCCTATAATGAACACTCAAAGCATTTTGAGTGTACTTAAAATCCAAAAAGCACATTCCTGGACCCTAAGCACACTTTTGAAAAGTGCACTTTTCTGCACTTCTTTTCCAGCTGGGTAGTTATAACTGTACAATCAACAGGACCAACAGCTCATTCAATTACACAGTAGATACATACAAATTATTATCTTCCCTTACCACAGAAGCTCAAAGCTGTTAACAGTGCCCAGTGCCCCACCAACCATGCCAGTATGGACTGTGCCCTCACCTGTTGGAGAGGCTACCCACACCCAGTCTCTTAGCCAATGCCTGCAGCATCTTCACTGGGTTGGCACCACCTGCTTCACTGCCACCGCCACCCTTGCTGCCCTTCTTGCCAGACTTGGCACCTTTCCCCTTGGGCTTCTCTTTGTCCTTGTTGTCCCCCTCCATGTGGGTAGGGGGCGGCAGAGTGCGATACACCTCCAGGGCAGAGCGTCCCCGCAGGGTGTCGCCCAGGCCCAGCTCTTGCAGGCTGTGGATGAGCTGCTCCTGCTGGTTCTGACCAGGTTTCTTGCCATTGTTGATGTTGGCGGTACGTGGGACGCTGGGTCGAGCGCCGTGAGTCAGCATCTCGCACGTGTCCGTGTAGATGAACTGCAGCACCTGCTCCAACAGCTCTGCTGGAACCTTCTCCAAGATGAGCATGTCGCAACCGGACGCGTCCTCGCTCTGACGCACCTCCTCTTCATCCCAGCCGCAGTCCTCGCCATTGCCACCACCACCACCACTGCCGCTGCCTCTGTCACCTTGCCCCGCCTCACGGAACAGGAGCTTACGGAAGAAGTCAGAGCGCATGGACAGGATGTACTTATGGGCCGGAAAAGTGCGGTCGCCAGCCTGAAGTGTGATGTCGTGAATGCTGTCCGTCTCGTCGGCCTCAGCTCTGAGCGTGCGCAGGTGGTCGGAGAATGTGGATGAGGAGACAGTGGGAATCTCATACAGACTAACACAGGTGAGAAGAAAAAACATATTAGTGATTTCATCCTAACTTAGAAAGACTTGAGGACGCTTTTATCTGATCAGTTGTAAAATGGTGAAAAGTAGTATATATATATATACATATTAAGCTTAAAAGCTAATGGCCAAATTAACAGCCTTGCCCAGAGTTGGGTAAGAGGAATTATATCACTGACTTATCTGTGCAAGCAATGTCCTATCTGATACTACAGAGACAACTATAAATCCTGTCGTCTAACTCTGGGGTTGACTGCAAATAGCTATATTTACCTAAAAGTTGGCATGAGTAAATCAGCTCATAGCCCTGTTCACCAAGTGCTGTCAGTAGGAAAAAGAACAAGAAAATTTGGTACAACATAGAACGAATAGTGAACCGGCAGCTAAAACTAACTAGTATCTGAGCCCTGACAGAGTATTGTTAGCTGCCCTTTTGTTATTCGTCTATGTTGTGCCAAATTTCCTCCTTCTTTTTCCAATGGATAGCACTCAGTGACCTCAAAACAGGGCTATGGGTTGATTTGGACAAGGACAGATTTGGGTAAGGACAGTTAAGATGAATGCTTAACCACTCAAAACATCTGTATTCAACCTGTATAACAAGCAGATAAATTGTGTTGTGTTGATTGAGAACTACTGCAGTGGACAGTGGTACTGTTGACTACCGGCCAGAGTTACATACCAGGTCTTGGGGTCAGACTGCAGCACCGCAAAGTTGCGTCCCTTGGAGTCAACCATGATGCTGACAGCGCGATGGACGTAGGGAAGCTTCTCCAGACGGATGCGCTCGTACATCCCTGACACCTCGGTGTGGCCACAAACTTCCACACCTCCAGCCGGGTCTGAAAAGCCGAGCAGACACTTTAATTTTCCTGCTTTTATGTTCATGTTTATGCTTACTGTTTTCAGCAGACACCTGAAGAGGTTCGAAGAGACTTACAATACAATATACATGCCTAAACATTACTAAAAGTATACTCCTATTTAGCCTAGTACAAAACCAGACCCTTGTTCTACATTTTCATTTCGTACAGAGGGTCTAGACATTCGGTATTGAGATTCAATTGCTTAAGGTATTTTAAGTTTTAAAAGATTGGATCAGCCCCTGACTGATAGCACTCTCGCTCTGCATTCACAATGCCTCCCTCTCTTTTCTGCTTGGACAGGTTAAAATGCCTCCTGAGACAACAAGCTCAATGGGATCAAATCCAGACTAGCACTGTAGGGAGATGATAATCAAGCGGAAGTGCTAGGAAGGCACAGCCTGGCTAACTACTAATGGTAATGTAACAACAATAGCGTCAATAATATTTCATGCTGTTGTGCATTGCTGGAGGAGAATCCATTTACACTTTCCAGACAACTTCACTCTTCATGTTCCCAAGTGCAACAGTTGGCTCCACCACACACTAAAGTGTTGGTTTGCAGAGTGTAAGCTGCAACATTTAGCTTCCTCTTCAATCAACAGACCGAGATACATCAGACCTGAGAGCAATGCATCCATTCACAAACATTATAGCAGTCTTACAGAACAGTTTTTATGCTCCCTGAACACAATGCTTCAGTTGTCCAGCGATCTAAAAAGCAGGATGCTGGTCTTCGCATAATCCTGAGCTGTGATATCACTCATCTCTGAGACCGCAAATGTGACATCTGCTTTTATCTTCATTTTCACAAGTACCTGATGGCTCTACTTCAACAGTCTTATCAGTGAACTCTTTGCCCTTTGACTACGTGTGATATCTGCTTCAGTCTTTAACAGTCACTGAATTAACAGTCACTTCCAATGTTCCCACGGCTAAAGCTAACAGATGTGTTTCCTGTGTCTTAGTTGTCTGTGATCTTTAGCCCTCCTTAAAGTGCTTGCACATTGCTCAGACAAACATCAGCTGTTGAGTCAGCGTACATCATCAGTCTGTGGTTGTTAGTATTTGGTGGATAGAGTTGTTGAAGTTTGACATGTCCATAAATCATTCTCTTCAGTGACTATCTGATCAGTTGGAAGTTAGTTTTCTGAAGATTCTTCAGACTGCAACCAGCAGCCAACTTTAGAATTTTAGATACCTTTCTTGTCAGTGATCTTCTTGTACTCCCCAAGCCACTGCCCACTGAAGCCCTCTCCATCCTGCGTGACGAACATCATGTTGCTCTTGCTGAGAGCGATGTCGGACATGAACACCTGACGGCCATACGCCCACCTGCACTGCCTCAGGGCTCCACCAATGGAACGCCAGCAAAACACCTGAGATAGAGTGAGAGACCAATAGACAGAGAGAAAGAGAGAGAGAGAGAGAAAACTTACATTAGGAAACAATACACTGGAACAGAAATATGACAGCAGGTTAAAAATTATTGTACAGCTTAAAACTCACCATGAAATGAATAGAACACAGACTAAGCATCGTTCAAAACTGATGAAAATCTTTATTGTCATCTGACTTTGCCAGGGATTGTTTAAGATTTAGGTTTCGTCATGTCTTTCACAGTAATAAACAACACAACCCTGCTTTGGGCTAAAACGGGAGGCAAACATTATGACTCACCCGTCCAGCCTCGTCCAAGGCCAAGATGGCTGGCTTCTCTCCGCCGTTTTCATTGAGCAACTGGGGGTCCACACGATGGTCCAGAGTGCCCCCTGTCACCAGAACCTTCTTTATGTTGAGCTGCCTAAAAAGAAAAGAAAATACAACCTCCTGAATCTCTATGGCAATTCAGAACAGAGTGAGTGAGTCTGGACCCGGCAGCACAAACACCACCACCACCACCACCAACTTCTGCTCTTAATAATCCTTAATGATCAGGAATCAGGGCCAAAAGAAAACAGCACTGGCGACCAGCCAAATACTGGTAAAAGAAGGTGGCTAAAAGATTTCAGACAAAATCTAATCGCAGTTTCTGACATGGCATACTGTTCAATACTGTTGGAAGAGCAGGAACGGGAAGGTGTAATTTAGCATCAAGAGAATGTGTGCTTGTTTGTTACTTTGTTACTTAGTAAAACTACCATTTACCAACATTTTCTCAATATAGAACTACAAACAGTTCTTGCAATGGTACATTGCAGGTCGCATGCAGTATGAAGTACAGCAGTATCCAGCAGTATATTTTGGAAATGGCAAATGATTTACTGTTGCAGAGCTGGTAAACTTTAATCATCAATTGATCCGTCAGTGACAAGGTAAATATTAGGTAAATATTATTAATAGTGGTCAGGCCAGTTTTAGTTCAGGCACCCAACAACGAAGGACATGCACAAACCATTAAGAAAGCACACATGGAAACATCTCAAGTGGCTGTCCTTAAATCACAAAGTTTACTTTACTTAACAGGAAGTCCTAAAGAGTGACCACTCCAGGAAAAACAAACAGTGCTATGCTAGTCAAAACAAATGGAAGACATAACATCCTAACATACTCAAGCAATGAAGATATTTGTGCCCAAAATCATCAATGCTGAAAGCAGCAGCGGAAGTCTATTTTGTGTGTCTCTGAATAACTCACTTTGAGGCCAGCTTCTTGCACTGGTAGTCAGCCAGCAGGTAGACATCGCCTTTCACCGTCACACACACCGTGGCGCCATTGCTGGCCGCTACCATGGAGATGCTGACATCCTTGTGGTGCAGAGCAGATACCTGCCGGGGCGAAGTCACACACTTCTCGCCGTTGGGATCCAACAAATAGCCTAAAGGTTAAAGGTTTAAAGGTCAAATCATGATGTTGTTGTTGAACTGGTCTAGACTATCTGATCTACACTGGACCAGACTGGACTGGTCTGAACGAGACTTACCAAGCTGTCCCCCATTTAGTCCCACGGTGTACACTGCATCATGGGTCCACATGACTGTGTGGAACCTACCAGCAGCGACGCCAATGATGCATCTTCCTTTGAGGCCCTTACATGACACCTATGGGGAGAGGGGGAGAGGGAAAGAAAGATGGAAATGACCATGAACACACACATGCGAGTTAGCCCCGTTTCTATACCCTTTGCACAATAAAGAAAGTTTGTGTTTCTCTGACGTATGTTGATGCTGGCTATACTTGCTGTATCAGTAGTGGACAGTTTATTAAGCAAATCATAAACTGACTACTAATATGTCTGAGTATTGAAAATGTAGCCCTATAAATATACACATTAATATAAAGACTGACTACTGTTCCACAATCCCTGCTCACCAGGATTAGATATCAAAAGTAATTGCTTGATAAAAAGGATACCTCAAAAAGTGGCAAACTGTTCCTTAGTGTTGCTTTAGTATGGCTGTATAGTTATTGTTGCCATCCTTACATGTTTGGGTACAAGTGTGGCCGCGGGGGGAGGATTGAGGCCCAGCTGATGGAAGCGGTTGAGGCCAAAGGTGTAGACATTCCCCTCCTCCGTCAGCACCACAGTATGATCCCGTGCCGCTGCCACCTGGGACACACACTCACTCAAGAGACCTTCCACCATCCGAGGCACCTGGAGACGAAAGGGTCACACACGTGAGACACACAAAAGATAAGTGACAGGACAGACAGGTGACCTACAGGTAACCTCCAGTTACATGTAAGAGTGCAGCATCACACAGGATCCCCCCTCTCTTCAACTGGAGAGGAGGACAAGGTCAGACACGGGTAAGACACACAGACAGACAGGTGACGGGTTAGACAGGTGAACCTGATACAGGTACGTTTGCTGCACACAGAAGCCACACAGGATAGGAGGCCTTCCACCTGCCAAGGCATAGTGGGGCGGTACACGGAGAGGGGGAAGGCAGGGTTACCAACAGGTGAGATAGGAGGCACAAGGGTGGGGGGTGGGGTGCAAATAGAGGAGATATGAGATTGGTGATGTGAAACAGGTGAGGGGGGGGGGCTGAGTTAACAGTGAGAGAGGAGGGTTTGGAAAAATGTACAGAGAGTACATTTTGAAATGGTGCATGATGGGATAGAAGCATTTTTCCACAAGATGAGCAGTTGCTCCAAAGAACGTTCATCAGGTTGCGCAGCAGTTGCCCCAATGGTTTGGGCTTTGAGGCATATCCCTCATGGAAATTATGGATAGAAGTGGTGTGTGTTTGTTTTATTTTGAAAGTTTGTCTGAATTTGTCAAACCTCCATCATCCTTATAAGACAGAACATGAAATGACAAATCAATAAAATGTAGGAGCCTACAGAATGTAACAAAATCAAAAGAATTTTTTTTTTTTTAAATGTTGACTACCTGAACAGATGTTTCCTTTCAGTAAGTTTTCTGCTAGCAATGATTTTTATAGAGAGAAAGGTAGGCCTACTAGACTACTAAAGGTAGGCTATCCAATTCCTAACTGTTAGATGAGAGAATCACGACTGAAGTGCAGTGAGTATTTTGTATTTGTAATTTTATATAACAAAATATTAATGATTACTCAAAAATTGATCGTTACTTTTCCTGATGATCAATTAAAAAAAAATCTAATGCCCATACTTAACACACACACACACACACAAACACACATGCACACACGTCTGAAGGAGTGCACCCACCAGGTAGGTCTGCTCGTCCCCGTGTCCTAGACGTCCTCCCTGCCCATGTCCACAGGTGAACACTTTACCTGTCTGAGACAGGAAGACTGAGTGGAACTTACACAACACCACCTGAAAAACAAACACACACATACACACAGTGAGAGACCTGTTAAAACTTCCCACAAAGAGGCTTTTAACGCTTTACAGGATAATTGCACATAGGCAGACAGATGAAAGCCTATAGACCTTTAGGGACACATAATTCTAGTAACACTCTC
>PYXC01000316.1:145000-192500 GCA_015244755.2 Tenualosa ilisha | reverse complement strand
CCCAGTCCTGGCAAACAGGTCCACGATCTCAGGGTGGTGCCTGCTCTCATGGTTGCCATGCCCCAGGGTAAAATTGGCGTTATTCCCCCAGGTATACACCTCTGTGGGATCTGCAAGAAGGGCAAAACAGAGGAGCTGAGTGCGAGTGTTCGAAAGCAACAGCTTTTTCCATCTTGACCTAGTGGTGATTGCAAAAAAAAAAATACTAGAGAGCCATGATATAGCCTAGTCCTTGCAAGAAAATAAACTGATTCACTGAAATAAAGTAACACAAAATAAAATACCAAAGACAAGAAAGGACAGTTAAACCAAAATGAAATGGTGAAAACATTTCAGTCATATTCCCACATGTGTAGCAGAGTGGAAAAAACTGAGTGCAATCACATTAGCAACCACATAGCAATTTCTGGATCAATCCACCAATATAAACACCTGTATCTTCTTTTAAAAAAAAAAAAGAAAAAAAAAAAAGAAAGAAAGAAAAAAAGAGCTAAACACCCACCTGTGCTTTTGAAGATAACATGAGCTGGCCTGTCCTTCATGGATAGATCCAGAACAGACAGACCTTCCTTATCCTGGATGGAGAGAGAGCCTCCATGCTGTAAAGGTAAAATTTACATAGTATGCCTTTAATATTCCCTTAAACAAACAAGGTACACATGCCAACGTCCGTGGACTTAAAGGAACAGGCCATCTTTATGGGAAATGAGCTTATTTTAAGTCCAACTTGGACAAAAGGATACACCCTCTCTTCTCTGTGCATGCAATGCCCAAGCTGACTGTTTACCTAGCATAGCATGGATGGGACCAGCTAGCCCATAGCTCCCAAAATGTTCACGTATTCCTTTAAAAGTCAGGATAGAACGGTTGCTATTGTGAGACAAGTAACCATCTTTGACTAAACAAGAACCAGAATGGTTGCTCTTGCAACTTGCAAATGAATGTCAACATTTACAGCAGGTAAGTGTAAAAGACAATGTTAAAAACGCCAAATATCCCTTTTTCACATCAGACATGTCAACAATAGCCACTCTACAAACACAAAAAAGTATGCTTTGGCATGGCTAACTGTGATTAGATTACAGAACAATATTTCTACATAAAACAAGCAAAATATTTCTACATACAACAAACTAAATACAAATTGTTTTCAGGCATGGGGAGATTTAAGGCTGAACTCTAAACTCCTAAGAGGGCAAAATAAGCTCACCCAATATTGCAAGCAAATCACAAAAGATTCATAATGAGCACATGGACAATGTCTAAAAGTGTAAAAGCATGAGAAGGACAGAGATTTTAGATGGTTCCCTTAAGCATATTATGGCAGCGGTGGAAAACTGCTACCTCAGATAACAACATTCTGTCTTGCCACCCACTGATTCTGCCTGTGAACTTCGGTCAGTAATTATCTTTCAGCAAGTGTCTAAAGAGATGTGCCATTTAGAAAATGGTAAATGGTTTGGAACAAACATGTTACCTCTGCGACCTTCTGCACAACTCACCTTGACCAAAGCCATGAGACAGTGGATGTGGCCATAGAAAGCGCTGCGGTGCAGGGCGGTCCAGCCAGACTCCTTGTCCTTAGCCATCAGGTCTGCACTCTTGCTGTCCAGCAGCCACTCCAACAGGGCACGCTTGCCCAGCGAGGCGGCCAGGTGCAACGCTGTGCGCCCAAATCCGTCACGCAGCGTGGCTGCGTTGTGGCAGTGTGCCGTCAGGAAGGTACAGAGTCGGCCCTCCTCCGAACTGCCTGTCATGGCCGCCACGACCTCGTCCGCATGCTGAGCTGAGCGGCATTTTGGGGTGCAATCGGGTGTCGTGACCACGCTCATGGTGATCTCCAAAACACAAAGGACAAACTCTCCCCCAAAAACAAACCCCACCACCCCTCCAATTAACCTCTGTTCCCCCTCCCTGTCTATACACCCCTCTCAGTGTTGCTTGCAGCTTTAGGTTGTGCTTAAGGCTTAGAAAAACAAAGACTTAAAAAAAAAAAGTTTAACAAGACCAGGTGGCTAATTTGTGTTTTTTCGGGGTGCTAGAATTGTGCAAGTGTTGGAATTCCACGGCACCCTAGCAACCCCAGGGCACAGAAACACACCTTTTGTCAGTCCACCATGACAGTTACACACTCACCACAACCTGATGGCACGAAGAAATGTATAAATACAATAATTACACTTTATAAAAATATATATGTGAACTTTTTTTTTTACAATTTTTTTTTACAAATATATTATCTTTCAAAAAAAATATTCTATGTTCTTTTTTACATGGAAAAAGGCAACACTCTTTACAACCCCCCGTGTAATGTCCATTCAAAAACAATCCTTCTAGCTGAAGGGGAAAGTTCCCCTTCCCCCCAAATCACAACTTCTGTTTAAGCCTCCATAATTGTCTGGGGTACCTGAAAGAAAAGCAGAATATGACCAACCCTGGCTCTTGCAATAGATAACCAAGGCATGACAAACACACAGAGGCCTAGTGTCAAGGGCCAGGGAGAAACTCACCCTCCATCACTCTTACAGATACAGTATGTAAAAGCCCATCCATCAGCCTCTCTGCCACAGTCAATGGGTAAATGGCCTCACAGAAACATACACCCACACAGCAAGTTTATGTACACTACATGTGCCTATTCATATTATATTAATGCAATGTGTTTCAATGGTTTTGTATGCCACTGATCTTGTGTTTTGCTGCTACCAATGTCGTCTTTAAGAACAAATGAAAGTCTAAGTAATGTTACTTAATGTGCCATTACACAACTTCCCCAAACTAATGAGCCAAGCCAAAACATGAGAAATGTGAATTAAATACATAGTTCCTATAAGCTTTAGTTTAGCAGAGCAATCTAACCTTGAAAATAATTTGCAACACATTTTCAGTCATCGACTGGAGTTTGATCAGACCAACCTCATTTACACTTATGGGAAATACCTAAGGATCTGCAGGCCAGTTGCCCACTTATAGCCTACTAATGTTAATGTAAACGTTTCGTAAAACCGTGGATGAAAGAGCTCCAGTAGTCCGAGCTGTTCAGAGAGCAAGGGTCAGGTCAAACATTTGAACTAGGAGCACTAGAAATATCTGGCTGCTGTTACCTAATCCAAAGTATGTGTCATCTCACTTCCACAAGCGTTAGCATGAATGTCAAGTAATTTCCATCAAATGTGTTATATGTACCTAGAACAGTGGGCATACAGAATTATCAAATACTAACTTCGGCTTGTCTAAAGGTTTCACAAACTGATACGACTGTCAAAGCTTGATTGGCCTAACTTGCATAAAACTTGAGACATTTATAGCCTCTGCCCCGAGTTGCTACAGCTGGCTCCACAAGATATCCAAATGCCATGTCAACCGTCATGTCAACACCAACTGAAACACGGTAGTGTATGTTTAGTTCTGTAAGGCTAATGTGTAAACACTGCAATCTAATTCGCAAGGAAATGATCAAAAACCCAACCTTTAGCTAGCGTTAGCTTGCGAGGTTGCGTTGCGTTGAATTAGCTAGCTATGAAACTCTTCCACCTTGGCACAGCAACTACGCGTAAATTGAATAATATAATGAATAATCTAAATAATGGCCCCTGCACCATCACATCTGGAAACAGATGTATCTTTTTCATGTTCACTTCAAACCGCCAACTGACAGGACAGGGGAAGTCTTGCTATGAGAGTCTATGACACATCATCGCTGCTGCTGCAGCCGCTGGTGGCAACTTGCAGTTCAGTAACAGAACAGCCTCCATGGGTCATATTTCACTTTCTCACCTGCCGCTAGATGAAGATGACAGAGTTATTTGAGATCGTCTCAGTGATGCAATTCCACATTTTCATCGTTAAACCAAGATTAGTCAATTTTTTAGAAGAAATTTGCAGACTTGGTCTGGAAACCGCTTATTAGGTAATGAGGCTAAAAGAGAAGAGGGACGCTTTAGTATGAGAATCTCCTATTGGTTGAAGGAAGGTACAATCCGCATGCTGATTGGGCGTTGGTATTACATGAATTTGCGTAGTTTAAAGTCTCTTGGTCAGTGGGTCACCGCCTCCTCTGAACGCAGTGAACTTAAGTCCTGTAGAAGATCATGGAAAATATGTGTAATTATTTTCAGCGTTAGTATGTGAGTGTGTTTACAGTAATCGTAGACGTACATTGCGTTCAAAGTACCCGCCCAGTAGATAGCACCACTGTGCGGTTAAGATAAAACCTTGCCAATTTCTGATTTGACGTAATTTTTTCTTAAATCTCACGTTCAGTAAAGTAAATCAAACAAAACAAACAACAAAACAAAAAAAACACCTTCGACGTGTAGCAATCATGGACTATGCTCTGTTTCAAATGGACAACACAAGTTCATGCTTTTGAACTCCATGATGGATAGTATGAGTAAAATACCAAAGAATTAATACATAGATTGATTTGACCTAGCCCTATCATTTTTTTGGCAACATCATGCAGAGTGAGTAGCCTAGCCCTTGACAGCAATATTCACTCCAACAACACTCAATGCCAAACTGCAACGCAAAATATTGCCTAAATAAACATTATTTTGCCATTGTTTTATATCCATTATTATGCATAGTCAAGACCACTTGAAATGATTAAAAACTATGTAGAGAGATAATCTAGTAACATCTAGCTCAGTGGTGTGTATCTGTATGTGTGTGTGTGTGTGTGTGTGTGTGTGTGTGTGTGTATGTATACCTGTAGTCAGCTGCCTAAATGATTGCATTCAAACACCTATTATAACATGATTAGATATATGACCTATAAATATCAATATAAAAGTTACAGTGGAAATACAGTCACAGTATTTTGACCACAGCCTCTCATAAAAGACAAAGTTCAGACCGCAAAAATCCATTTTCATAAAAAAAAAAATCATATTTCAAAATAACTTTTCACCACTGTTTCTGCAAAAATAGCATTTTCAGTATCCTAATATCAAAATAGACTAAAGGCAAGATATATATTCATATATAAAAACTAAATCTCAGAGGTTAATGACAATGTCTCACTGAAGAGATGAAGTGATTTTTTTTCAAGCGCTACCAGAATTTCCCTTCCACACAAACTGGAATGGTACGGTCCAAGCTGTGGTTTCCTGAGGCTTCGACGGGAGAAGTATTTCTCGAAAAAAAAAAAAAAAACTGCGCAGGGATGTGCTGAGCTCAAGTGTGGGATGTTGAACTCGTCTTGGTGAATGACGAAAGAATGTTCAATGGAATGCCAGGTTTTGGAATAATATATGCAATGATTTGTGACAAGCTACTTCCGTGAAATTTGCCAGCAGTTTGGAAGAAGGCACACAGCAAGCGAGCTTTAACAGCGTATCAGTGTTCAGGTGAAGGAAAAGGTTTATCCACTATAAACGGAAATTCTCAGTCTTTATGGGAATGGACGACTTGGGACGAGGTAATTAGAGACAGGTGTCTTATGGATTTGTGAATTTATACAAATTAATGCATGCGTTTTGGGGGGCTGCGATAATTGGGTAGCCTAACGTCGTTGGAACTTCGCCAACACTTAAAACTTAGAGGATAAGTTACGTGTTTTCATCTAGAGTTCGATGTAGTGAAGTCATACATTCAAACTCTTCAGAGGTGTGTTCACAGAAATTGACAGACAGACATTAACAGTCGTTCCTTATTCTATTGGGACAGTTGAAAAGAGATAAACATGCGCCTTTTCAATCTGACGCTTAAAGGAAAAGTTGGGGAAAAGCAGCCCATTCTCATTTCGTGGAGCGTGTCTGTAATGGTTGTCATTTATGCTGTCGCATTCACTCTGTCCTCCGCCTGTCCCAACGAATGCGTATGCTTCAATACAACAGTAAAATGCGTAAACCAAGACCTCACAGCAATTCCGAAACCCCTACCTGAGGACACCAAGATGTTGTTTGTAACCGGCAATAACATTCAGAACCTCTCCTCGGATTCCTTCCCTAGCCCTCTAAAACAACTAACCAATGTCCATTTGACAGGAAATCGTATAGAGGAGATAGATTCTGGGGTATTTAATAATATCCCAAATTTGAGTCTGCTTGACCTAAGCAATAACAGGATACGAGAACTCAGTGCAGACGCGCTAGCGGCCGATAACTCGTTACTCACCCTAAATCTGAGCAGATCCCTGTACAACTACTCATATAGCGGTGAAATATCTCGTCTGCTGAGCAACACACCTAAGCTTTTAAAACTGGATTTGTCAAACAACGAAATGGTTTTACTCCCAGACGGCATATTCTCTGGTCTGTTGGACATAACTTTTTTGGATTTGCGCAACAATTCCATCGTATCTGTACGCAACGGAACTTTCAGAAACCCTCACCTCAGTGTAGTGGACCTACGGGACAACGCTTTGAAGGAATTATCAAATGGAACTATAGCCGACTTCAGCACGAACCCCAGCCTGGAGATTCGGATGACCGGCAACGCGTGGGTATGTGATTGCAGTATTGTGGACATGCAAGAGTGGTTAAGGAAAAGCGATCAGGTTTTGGATAAGGAAAACATTACTTGTAATGGTCCGAGTTACTTAATGGGGGATTCACTGCTTCAGGTCGAGCCTTCGAAGCTCACTTGTAATTTCAATGGAGACCTGGAGGGGTACTGGAGACATCCTATGTCTTTTTGGGCATGGTGTTGGCACTAATCGGGGTCATTTTCCTGCTAGTGCTTTACCTGAACCGAAAGGGCATCAAGCGGTGGATGTACAACATCCGAGACGCCTGCAGGGACCACATGGAGGGTTATCACTACAGGTACGAGATCAACTCGGACCCGCGCCTGGCCAACCTCAGTCTCAACTCAGATGTGTGAAGCTGGGGCCTGAACCCCTATACCAACACAAGAACTCTGCATGACTGCCCCACCAGTGTGTGTCGTGCCTGCCTCTACACCCGTCTGTCCCCTACCCTATTTACCCATCATAGACTTTGAGGTATTCAACCCCCTCCTCCCTGCCCCTCTCCTCCCCAAACAGCTCGTTTCCACCAGACAGGACTTGAACTGAGCTTCCAGAGTGGATTGTGACTCAGAGCAGACTCATACCTAAAACCATGTGAAGTCTCTGCTAATGTGTTTAGTCATCTTTTGATGTTGTTCAGTGCTGCATGGAGCGGAATGTCATGACACAGGCATTTACGGACAAAGCCATCACTGAGAGGTTTTTAAACTTTTTTTTCTTACCTTTCTTCTTATCAGTAAAAGAGCCTGTCCTGGACAAGGGTGGGTTTAGTAGTCTGAACAATTGTTATGAGAAGTGTACTTGCTCACACTACACACATTGTGTAGTGACTGAAATATCAGATATCTGTATGGTAGAGCTTGATTCTCTTGCTCAAAAGTTTTGTTTCTTCTTCTCACATCAAGAAAACAGTGCTTGTTGATGTGTTGCTGTATTTAAAAAAAAAAAAAACACTGGTCATGTTATTCTATAGTATCATCATTGAATCAAAGTTTTCCTTCATTTGTTTTTATATTTAATGCTTGCTAACTGAACAGACAGTTGCCTTGGGATTCCTCAGCGGTACCAGAATCTTTCTGATCTGGAAGAGAAATGTGCATTGTTTAAACTGATGGAGAGGGTCAATCGCCACAGACCTTGGGAAAAGGCCTAGACAAATTTGCTCTCTCATGCACGCATGCACATCTAAACACACACACACACACACACACATAGACACAGTCATTCCTCATCCACAGCAGGCATGCCTCATCAAAGACAAATTACACCTCTCCAGACCCTAAATCCTCAAACGGAGATATCGTAAGCACAAAGGAATGTCGCAAAATCTCAACAAACCCTCCATAATCCTTCAGGCAACTGGAAATTTTTTGTCATACATTTTACCTCCACAGAGCATTAAGCAGACTGTTACAGAGAGAATGGTACCACGTCAGATGGCTGGGCTCCACAATTAGGCCTGATGGATAAACTTTAATGGACCACCATTAAGTTCAGCTAACGACCATCTCCAGAAAAGCTCGACCCCAAAGCACTCAAGTATGACTGAAGGGGTCAGGAATAGCTGTTTTGCAGAAGGAAAAAAAAAGAAAAGCGCACAAAATGAACATTGTACAGAGAAAGTGTTGAAGCTGTCATCTTTGCTATTTTTCTTTGTACAGGATCAAAATTGGCAATTGCTGCCTCTTGCTTTTCTTTTTTGTGCTGTAGAGCTGTACCATCATCTCCTCTCTGTTGGTTATTTAAGGTTAAATATTAAATGTTAAATAAAGTGAAGCTCCCTGGAGAGAATGTGCTGATATCTTTTGCACCCTCCCACACTGCACCCCCCCATACATTGTAATTTACTTTAATGTGTAAACACAAATTAATAATTCATCCAGATGTATCATCATAAGCTTCATAAGATTTACTATGTGAACCAGTAGAGGTGTATTTTCATGTGTATTCAGAAGTCATGACTGATATTCACTGCTACGACTTGCAATGCATTGCTCTGGTGGTGTAGAGGTTAATGTGGAGCTGCTGGATGTTGGCCTTGTCATGTCGGGGAGTCGTTCACACAGAGACCGTCCATGGGGGCAACTCCAGCCCAGGTCTGGCATGAATCTGGCCCAGATGTGGCTACTGTCCAGGGAGGCTGTTCACACTGAAGACCACCCTGGGGGCAAGAGCACTCACAGAGAGAAACAAACATATGCACACACAGAAAAGCACACACACATACACACTCACACACACACAAAGAAAACACATTCACACGCAGAACACACACATCACAGATGGCGTCTGCATGGTTCACCTCGGCCAGTGTGTGCCCTGCAGCTGTGTATCGTTTTACCAAAACACAACCCCCCCACCTCCACCCCACCCACACACACACACACAGCCCCGTCTGGGACGAGCAGGAGTGCTGAAAAGACATGTCGCGTGAAGCACCTATCATTTAGGGAAGAAAAGAAAACACACACTCCTCACACACATATGCCCGCTTACCCGCCCTAACACACACACACACACACACATAAGTGTGAGCACTCCATTTCCCTGATTTCACAGGGGTGTATTTAAGAATGTGTCTGTGCTGGATGGGTTCGGTGTTAATGAGGGCTTGTAGCTGCACAGACTTGTTTTGTATGCATATTTCTGGATTTTCTGTCAAGATTAGAATCAGTTTTAAGACAAAGTCATGAAACAATGTGTTAGAATGTAGAATGACTAATTGTGTATGAACGTGACACAACTGTCATGTACACAGCTTCTTTTTGTTTAGATTGGGAAGAACCCTGATATACTTGGCTTTACTATAAAACATAACAGATGCATTTTCCAGGGTCATGGTCTGTGTCGCTAATAGTCATTGTTTTCTGTGGGGAAACCTTGAAGTCACTTCCAAGCTGCTTTTCCAGGCTGATTTCTAGAACTGCATGGATCTCATCCAAGCTATACTCACACCTACCTGAAGAGAGGCGTAACTGGAAGCTCACAAGTGATGTGAAACAATCTGTTCTGTCTGCAGCTCTGTGCTATGTGATGGCACCTCTGATCCTCCATGCCAAAATGGAGTTTCATCAAAGCAACATTCAGTCGTTGCGCCAATCAGGGATGAACTGTTGCGCTATCACTGCTAAATTTACATTTATACCTCTTTGACCATACATAACAACAATATAGAATAATGACCACAAAAGCTTCAGAGAAACAGTAGACATTCACACATACTGGGAGGGATCCAAATCCAGGTAGTTTTGTAATTTCTTTGTCTCACCTTCCAAGAGGACCAGTTGTGTTTTTAATCCACACATGCACACTAAAATAATCACTCCTGATGTGATTGTAATGGGGCTTTTCGTTCATCCGCATTTGTGACATAGTCATCATCATCATGTATGTGTCCTTGCTATCCATAGTGGAGTGACTGTATGGACTGAAGGTAGGGAGGGAAGTGCAAGGGGCTTTTGGAATAAGGGCTCTTTGTATTCAGAGCAATGGTGTGTCTTACAGTACCCCTAAGGGACAGGGCAAACAACACCGCTCGTTGTGTGTGTGTATGTGCGTGTGTTTGGGGAGGGGGGGGGTGGATGGAGGTTGGTCCCTTTGGTCTTTGGCCCAGTGGGATAAGGGTGGGGTTAGGGTGCAGCAGGTGTGTACCAACGTTTATTTCCATAGCAACAATCTGAGCATTGTGACTGCATACTGGCCTCGGGTTTAGCAGTCATCACTGCATGCTTCTATTTCTCTTCTCTTCTGTTTCTGCCTCCTTCTTTTTTCTATCCTCCTCATCTAAAGAGCTGGAGAGTAGGAATAACTCACACTGTTAAGGAATCATCATTTCATTTAATCTTTTCTTTTTCTGCTTTTATTCTCCTTTTTCGATTCCATTTCTCTTTTGATATATTTCCAGTTTTCTCTCTTTTCATTCTATCTTGGGATCTGGAGAAGAGAAATCACAGATTGGCTCTTGCTGCCAAGTAAGGGGGAAACTAACCGTGGTTATGCAGGAGGGGGGGTGGATCTCCACTAATCTCTGGGTGTATCAAAGCTCGTCTCAGCTCTTTGAAGACATGCTTACCCTCCTGTTGACTGCCACCCCCCAACGTGTCTCAGCTTGCTCCTCTTTTTGAAGGTTTCAGAATATTTCCCCTCCATAAAGTAACACAGTTCTTTCTTTAAAACAAATGAAGAATTTGCTTTTACAGAAAGCAAAAAGAAAAAAAAAAGAAGGAATTCACGGAAACAAGCTTCTCAAACAGACATCCGGCACTCAGAAACCCTCACCACACTTAACATATTAGAGCCATGCTGAGTCATCCACCGTATTAGGCCCTTTCCTCTTCCCTTCTGTGTGTGTGGTGGGACGTGATCCATGACTGGCAGGTTATCAGATCGACATAGGCCTTAATTACTGCCAACACAGGCACATAGAGCCCTCAGCTAGGGAGTCCACCAGCCTTGTTGGCAGGCGCCGCCAGTCGCTGACCTTTGCCGGGGGGTAGAAATGGCAAGCAAACATGTAACAGTGCTTTGCACAGAGTGAGTCTAATAATCTAAATTAGAAGCATTTTTAAAAATTATTGTTAGAGTCATCTATGCATGTGCAAGGTCTTCCATTTCAATGATTCATTAAAAAAGACCAACCCCTTATCCGTTCAGAGTGCAAATCTAGAGAGCATCAGTGGCATGGCTCACTCACATGTCTGTTTGTCTGTGTGTGTGTGTGAAGGTGGGCATACAGTTTTCCCTCTAATTTGGATGTATGATGCAATTCATTCATTAATGTGTCATCTCTGTCATCCTCTTCCAACCCCCCCAGTGGAGTTTTATTAAAGAATTTGCCCTCAAATGAAGACGGATTGGGGCCGACAGCGACCACCATTCCATCTGGAAGCCATCCCAGGGCATCCGCTGGGACCCGGCGAGGCAGGAAGCACAAGCACTGCCGGGGCGGAGAAAGGCCCCAGCGATGCGATAGCCCTCGTTAATACTGATAAACCTCCCCCTGAACCGCGCAGGCCTCCCTTCCTCCCTCACGACAAATTAGAGAGTGCTGCCGCTGTGGTGGTGACCAATGGGGTTTATTTATTTGTCCGCTCATTTTTCTTGCCTTGGCTAAATTGAATTGAAGCAGAAGGGGTAAATTCAGACCAGAGACTGCAATGCTTTAGCTCCACAGGGCTCAAGTATGCACTCAAGGGGAGCTCTCATATATTTTCCTTACTACAATCCTTTCTGTCTCATTAAGTCCAGAATAATTTTAGTCTCACATGATTATTTAAACGGGGCTGTGACGCCTATGAATAGACATTGGTTAACAGGTCAGTGCTTTTCAGCTCAAGGAAAATCTTCGCCTATCCTATAGAGCAAAGCATCACCTGTATAGCACCTATACTGCACTGTATTTCAACTAGAACCATAAAGGCAACACCATTATACAAGCACAAAAGTGGTGCTACTGAACGTTATAACTCCAAATTGTTATATGGAGCTTTACTGTACAAAGCAGAATGCAATTAGCCTTTTGTGCAAGGCGTCTGAAACCTATCAATTGGCATGTATTAGCTCCACGGTGTACAGATAGTTTCTGCTTCAACCAACCACTGTTTGGTCGTGACGTATGTTATGACAGTGTGGTATGGAGCAGGGATGAGAAACTTGAGCAGACACAAAATGTCTCCAACTGAGTCCGTACTTCAAGAGATAAAAAGCACAGTCATAGATCAGGAGATGGACCAAGTTCCCCATATATAAGTTGACTTTGAAGAAGATCAGCTCTTTCCAAGAGTCCCTCTGCAATCTGGTCTGGTCTCATCCATCTTTGCTGCTATAATTGGCAGGATGTGGCGGTAGAGACTTCTCCGATGGTGGGAGCTTCCTCTAGTGGCTGATATGGATTGAAGAGTTGAGAAACCACAGGCCTGTCTGGCTCCCAAGGGCAAATCTGACCAACAACCCCCCCCCCCCCCAATGGCCACCCACCCACCCTTTGTCTGAGCATCTACTACAATGGAGAATGGCCAGTCAGTATGTGTGTGTGTGTGTGTGTGTGTGTGTGGTTTGGCTAGTGCAGGCGTGTGGTGTGTGTGCATGAGCAGAGAAATGGACAGCTGACTTTACACCCTGATGTGCCTCTGTCTGAGCTCATGGAAAAAAGGACTGCATGTGTCTCTTAAGATTACAAACGATTAGCAAGAGGGTTTCGTCACGTCTATGATAGAGACTATTTTTAAAATAGTGGTGGCTGGGCTATATATAGGATAAATGCTATATATTTATATACAGGTGCCATAATTTCATAGTAAACTATTACACATAAAGTCACATTAAACGAACATTACTATTCAAACTGTGTTGTACCTTCAGTCACACCTGTATCGAACTTGTTGCATTAAGTGAAAGATAAAAATGTAAAAGCAGAATATGCCAGTCTAGTAGCCTCTCTAGTAGCCCTGGATGGAAGCTACAAAGTAATCCCACAGCAGTCCCACTACACAGCTGAACTAAATGACGAGGGAGGAACAGCTTATAGTTAGTATTGTTTGTTGTACGTATAGTGCTGAATATACAGTATTTCACAGTTTTCACTTCAGTTTCATGAAGACTGTGTCAACAACAAGTAGACATGATGATATTGCCCTTGCCATGGTGTGTGTGTGTGTGAGTGTGTGTGTGTGTGTGTGTGTGTGTGTGTGTGTGTGTGTGTGTGTCTGTGGCCATAACTAAACCTGGCTGGACTGTCCAGCCAGACAGGTGCTGGCAGCTTGACTTGACCTTGAGAAGGGGGCCAAGTCAAACAGAGAGGGTGTAAGAAGTAGAGAGGTTATTGGTGTGGGATCACCATGACCCAAACACACACACACACACACACACACAAACACACACACAAGAATACATTGAATACACACACACAAATATATTAAACACAGTCACAAACACACTGAACACGCACACACACACACATACACAGTCTTTTCCTACGGCAGAGAAAGCAATGAGTTTCCTCAGCAAATATTTTCTTTCGTGTTCAAATATGCCTTGAAAGATTTGGTGTTTCAGGGCCTGGGAAAAGCAGTAAAGGGTTGTCTGTGTCGATGAAAGGGGACTGCTAAAATGTCTGTGTGTGGGTGTATGTGCATAAGAGGGATAAAGTGTATGTGGTGCCAGTGTTTAACACAAGTTTCATTTTACACACACACACACACACACTCTTAAAGAGTGAAAGCAGCAGTCTGTCTGACCAAACACATCTGGGCCACAGTAAGCTGTAGTTTGTCTGTGTCATTCTCACTCTTACTAGGTCAAGAGGAAATTTTCAATCTAAATATATCTCACCTGCTTTTCAACCCTTGATGTAACAAAATCTAACAGCATTATACACTATATTAGAGTATATTACATAGATAGTACATACTACTGAATGATATACTGTCACATCACATAGATTATTACATTCTTACCAATACCTGTCTTATACTACAGAAAAAAGACAACAAAAAACACCATTGAGTTTGTTATGCTCCAGAAGCAGCAAAATTCCCTGCTGAAGAGAATGCATTCTCTGGAAGCGATCTGATTCAATTTCTGATAATGCAATGTAGCTCAGTGGAGTATGTCACAGAGAGTAATGACTTATGGAAAATTACAGCAAAGCCTTGACTGTGGAGATAAGACTGTGTCAAATGCACACACACAAGTTTACAAGGCCATACTAGTAACCATTAAAATGCATATATTCTCAATTGTATTTCCAAACTTTAAGTAAAGGCCTTGAGCAAAGTTATTTATTCAACTTTTAACAAAGCTGAAGGTAACCATGCTGTACGACAGCACTGCAAAGCTGTCTACGGCTCCTAGGTCAAGGGTAGTTTCCAGGGCATCACAAAATACCAGGCTGTTCCCACTACCATATGCGCCAGTGTCTCTATCCCATCCAAAAGCTATGTACCAGTACACAGGAGGTGAGCCAGAGTTCTGTTTGTGCAGAATCTGGGACACTGTTCCTCTTAGCACCCTGAGACCAGATAGGTCATTGTATTTGCATGCATCAGGTACTGTCTATCATTAGCCACTACACCGCACGAAAGACCTGAGGCATCATTGCTACCTTTGTGTGAGGTGTAAGGACGTTTAAGCTTAGCTGTGTGGTCTGCCTGACAAGCTGTCATAGTCTGTGCCAAGAGTGGGACACAGGTAAGAAAAGCAACTGTAAACCTGTGTGGAAAAAAAACAAACAGCATTTGTGAGTAGAGAGGGAAGTTCTCTTCTAAGCATTAAGTCTCTCTGTCTGCCTCAATCTGGAAACTCTTCAGCCTGGAACAGTTGGGCGCCCTCCAGGAATCAGGCTGTCAAAGGTGAAGTGTCTCTCTCTCTCTCGCTCCCCGTCTCCGTCTCTCTTTGGCACTACTGACCTCTCCAGTGTGCAGCGGCTTTGCACAAAAGGCAGGGTCACCCTGCCTCCGAAGCAGAGCACGGGCACATGCAAGTGATTGAGTGCACCACGCTAGAGGGGGATCTCAGGTGCTGGGACCGACATGAAACCCGAGAGCTTTTGGAAATATTCACATAACCACTCTGGTTACAATCTCAGCACTCTCTTGTCAAGTGCTACCTGTGCTAGCCTATGACCCTAACGGCTAAGTGTCTTGTCATTTTCCAGCCCCTTTCATTATTAGATCAGACATGTGCCGCGCACACACCGCACAGATCTGTTTGGAGCGGGCTGCCATGGATAATAATGAGGCCAGTGGAGGAGCGAGACCTGCCTGTCAGACACTGCGTCCCGACACATGAAATGCAATATTGCTAAAGTGCTCCGTAACCCGAGTGCTAAGTATTGATATCAGATGTATGGTGCTGGACTGGAACGCCACTTACAGCCGACGAGCCAGCGTTTGAGCCAATTACCTCGTCTACAGTTACCGCCCTAGCTCTCATCAGATTATTGCGATAAAAGCTCATTTGTAGCGGTAGGGTGACTCGTCGCGCCGTTTGTTGATCCCTTTCATCTACCGATCGAGTTTATCACCGAAGTATTTGACATACTTTGGGAAATGGAGTTGTTTCAATGTATGCAACAGCAATTTTACAGACAGAAGATTTGGTAAAGATAATTGTTTAGTTTTCTGCATGGATAAACAACGTAGGTGTTAGTGCGGTATGGTAAATTGCTTAAACAGAACACAAAGCGGTTTGGGAGTTAGTTATTTCGACTCTCAGTTGATTAAGCTTTCTGTCCTCCTTCTTGTGGCCCCGACTGGCTGACAGATAGAAAGGCAGCATGAACGTGCCATGGTGCAACCCATGGTGCTGGGTTAGCTGAGCGGTTCCGGATTGTGGTAATACACGAGATGTGACTACAGTCTGGAACCTGGAACCGATTGCTTTCACGCACTGCTAAAACTTGTGGGCTACATGCGCTTAAAAAAACTTGATCCATGTCAGCCCTACATTCCACATTTCCCTCTTTCATAGGCTTTATATGAAATCTAGCTTGTACTGCTCACATCAGGTTAAAGAGGAAATTATCTTTTGACATAGGCCTAATGTATAGTTAGAAATGGGGGGTGGGGAATAGCAAGCCTATTGCTCAAACACATTTGGAACAAGTCATATTGCTTGTGTGTTTATGCCTCTTGTCCTTAGATACACCCGAGAAGAAAATGTCCACAGAGAGTATTTATGGCCAGATGTTTCATAACCCAACCTATCACTAGATGCCTTGCCTCAGTTGATCAGGCCACGTTGTGAAAGCTACAGAGAACTCAGCTAACCACCAACATATTCAACCTCACAGGCAGCAGGTGAGGTTCTTGCACTAATTAGAGGCAGAAGCTGCGTGTGTGTGTGTGTGTGTGAGAGCGTGCGTGTGTGTGTGTGCGTACATTAAGGAGAGAAAGAGAGAGGAAGACAACCATCAGGGGTGTGAATGTAGAGAGATGAAAACAGAGGAGGAGGTGAGAGAGGCATCTGTGGAGCTTGATGAAAACAAGAAGGCAAAGTACTTACTGTTAAATGTCAGTGTTTGTCAATCTGCATGCAGGCTTGCACTAAAAACACACACATACTCACACAATCTTATTAGCACCATCCGTCAAAAAACTGTTAATGTGTGTGTGTGTGTGTATACATATCTCTGTGTTTGTGTGTGTGCGTTTGTGTAGACAGCTAATATTGGAGACTAACCTTTTGTAATATCAATCAAGAACTCTGAAAAATGCACCAAGTCAGAGAGGACGATAGAGACAATGATACTCATACACATAAAAGTAGCCACACACACGCACACACACCATCAGCGTCTCAGGTGAGGGAACAAGCTGTTACTCTTCACCCAAATCCACTACTCATCACCTGCAACCTCCTGCTATCCCACAATCCTGTTTCCTGAGCAGCTCAGTGAGGTGGGGTAGAGTGGGGACCATGAGGAACGAACAGTCACACAAAGGGGAGAGAGAACTGTTGTGCCACACATACTGTACATAAACATGCTGCATTCTCACAGGACTAACATTTAACCTACTGGGTAAACCACATATGATGGCTCATCAACAGTAAGAGAGAGATCAACTATAGAGAGTTTAAACGACATGTTTCATGTAAACATGCAAGGTGCTTCAAGTTGCTGGGTATCTGAATGACCCTGTACGTATAAAGAGGGTTCCTCAAGTATGATCAAAGTCAGATGGTGTGCATATATCTTGGTATTTGTTTGAAATGTACACTAGCCTGAAGTCAAGGATGTCCAAAAAGTGTCAAGATGTTGTGACACTTTTCTGTCATATATTAAAAGTAAGATATACAGTCAACATTGACATATACTTTAACTGCATTCACTGAAAGCTCAGTATTTAAGTATACAGACTATAGTATACAAAGGTCTTCTGTATTTTTTAAACATCTAACTGTCAGTAGTTTGCACTGTGTAGGAAAGGCACCTAAAAGTTTTTTTTTCTGATTGGGGCCCACTTTGGCAGTGAGAGGGAGGGAAAGGTGAGGCCAATAAAAGCGGATCAGTCTGTTCTCAGCCTGTACTCTGCGAGCTGGAGCACCCTGATGAAATGAGGGTGTTATGGCGGTGGTGCTACGGGTGGGGGTGGAAGGAAGATGAGAGGGTGTTTTTTGGCAGCAAGAACAACAAAAAGGGGACCCCCATATGCCCCCCCCCCACACACATACAAACACACTCATACATACACACACACACACACACATCCTCCACATTCCCATTCTGAAGCTGAATGGAATGCTTCTAGGTTGTCAGGGCAGCCTATAATACCTCACCCAGTCTAAAAGAGGACTACTACTCAGAAAGGGAGAAAGAAGGAGAGTGAGCAGGGATGTGTGTGTGAAAGGTGAGTGTCTAAATGCATGAAAGAGAGAGAAGAATAGTAGGAGAGAGAGTGAGAGTGAGATGCATCTGCATATATGTGTGAGTATGTATATGGTGTACGTCTGGAGTATAAGGTGTGCGTGTGTGTATACTGTGTGAGTGAG
This sequence comes from Tenualosa ilisha, assembly GCA_015244755.2. Taxonomy (NCBI): domain Eukaryota; kingdom Metazoa; phylum Chordata; class Actinopteri; order Clupeiformes; family Clupeidae; genus Tenualosa; species Tenualosa ilisha. The sequence continues at coordinate 174,535 of PYXC01000316.1, read as the reverse complement.
TGTGTGTGTGCATGCATATGTGTAAAAGTGTGTGCACTCAACAGTCTGACGTTCGGACGTCTGATAGTGTCGGGCCCATCAATGAGTGTTTGTAGTACAAATGGACACAGCTTGGGTGATATTGGCAGGTGTCTTCCAGCTTGTTTGGGGCCAGACAGAGCAGCTGATCGACAGCCTCTGATTTGGGTCTGGTGTGCAGTGCAGGCTTTAGGGCTAAGGGCTTGAGCTGAATTGTGAGGGAGAGGGGAGAGGCTGTGGGTTGTGGGATGGAAGAGAGCAGCGATCATGAAGGGGTGGAGATTAGTCTGCGCAAATATGCATGCAATGGCTTATTCCAAGAAATGTGGAACATCTTGCATGCGCATACACACACACACACATACACAGACACACACAGACGCACATGCGCACGCGTACACACACACACACACACACGCGTAAGCACACACACACAGGAAAGAAAGCCAATGAGGGAGAAAAAAGAAAGATGCAGACCCAGGCTTGGAGAGACTGCCCATGGCTGTATCTGCTGGATATTGTTTCCTTTTGTGTGCAGCTTTTGAGCTAATCAGATGAATAAGACATTGGCCTGATGCCCCTAGATTCAGTCTCACCACCCACACACTCATTGACAGACAGACACACACCACACACACACACCATACTGTACATGTAGAGACACATACACACTCACAGAGCTCGTCTGTCAAACAAAAGAGATATGGAAAAAGAGAGAAAAGAGTCGGAGCTGGAGAGAAACAGATAAAAGCAAGGCACGAAATATTGTAAAGCATCCATTCTCTACCGAAACTAATAGGCCTGGCCCCTACGAACTCAGGAGCCCTTGCACATCTCATGCCCTTCACTGAAATACCACTTGACTCACACACCCCGATTGGCCACTTTAGTAGCACTCAATCTGGATGAGCGCTCTCATTTAATCACATAAATTGCTGTCTATTCTGGTATTTTAAAATGAGTTTCAAAGAGAGGCACTCAGGTATACCAGTTCAGCTCTTTTCTAGAATCTTCTTCATCCCTGCTACTGAGTGATCAGCTCCACTTTTTCTTTGTCTTTTTTTGGGGGGGTGGGGGTGGGGGAGGGGTGTCTGTTATATGGGTGTCAGCCGTGAAATTGGTTGCAAAAGCGAGTAGACGGAGCCCTCAGTCCTCCACCCCATTTGCCTTTTTTTAAAATCTCTTTGTGTCCCTCTGCCCGTCTGTCTATTCATCTGTCTGTCTCTTTCTTAGGCACAGGCCCACTAGAGCTGCCTGTGTGTTTGTGTGTGTGTGTGTGTGTGTGAAAGAGAGAGAGAGAGAGAGTGTGTTGGGGGGGGGGGGGGGGGGGGTTGGCTCTGCAGCCAGGAGACAGTAACTCTGACCAGCTCAAATTAGACCATTCATCTTAGTTCAGGGAGCAACCAGATTGCCCCCTCCCTCGCTGCGTCCCCATCACTCACTGTGCCCTGCGGGGTCAAGGCTCCCGGAGGCCTGACTTTGATACAGTCTGCCTGCGGGTCTGTTCCCTTGCTATTTTTTGCCGTCCGCAGAGAGTTGCACACTTGGTCCTGTGTGATTATGGGTCCTATGCTTTTTTATTCACTTAAAACACAGAGAAACACAACAGTCAAGAAGACAAAGATTCAGTGAAGCCTGGCATGTATGTGTTCTATCACCTGCCATTTTATATATGAGACCAAGTCAAATGTAAAGAGATATTCTTAGTATCCTTTTGAGCTGGGAACATCTGCTTGTAGGATCGCATTCTCACCATATCATGGAATTCATCCATCATCAGTTTTCTCAGTGCCCTGAATAACTGTCAGGACAGTTCAATCACACCACTGAAATATGACTCATCTATGAAGAGAAAAGATCTCTACTGGAGGAGAAAGAAGATACATTAAGCATCATTTGCACCTCGCTGTCTTCCTCCAGCTCTCACACTTAGACATGTTTGTTCCCTGATAGTTCACTTATTGTTTACCCTCCCCCTTACAATATGGAAATTCTTACCCTTTTCTATTGCCTTATTATATACCCTCCCTGATGCATTAAGGTATACGTTCGTTCCTTATTTATGATATTACTGTATACCCTCCCTGATGCATTAAGCTATACGTTCGTTCCTTATTTATGATATTACTATATACCCTCCCTGATGGATTATGGTATGTGTTTCCTCCCTTTCATTACTCTATTATATGCCCTTTCAATATGGAAGGGTATACTATATAATCAGGGGGTGGGGGTTGTCATGTGAGAGTGAACCTGCTGCAACAGCAGATGTCTGCAAGTATTTAAGGGCCTTATTAAGGAGGTCTGAGGTCTGAGTGTGGTGGGTAGGGCCTTATTAAGAGTGTGTCGGAAAAAGAGACTAGGATGCTGACTCATCATAACTACACATGCTGATGGCGTCACTGGACAGCAAGTGGGGGGCCGCACAGGGCGGAATGGACGCTCATCCCAGCTCAACTCATCTTGGCTCAACTCATGCCCTGTGGGCAGATTGGCACTATGGCCAGGCCTTGCCTGGGGGCATGGCATTTCTGGAGGTGTTAGAGCTGGAGAACAGGTACCTGAGAGGGAGAGAGAGAACCAGACCTGCTAATGAGGGATAAGGGGCCATAGGATGAGAAGAGAAGGAGGGAGAGAGAGAGAGAATGGGTAAAACTGAGAGGTGGAAGAAGAGAAAGAGAGGATGGGAAAGAAGAGAGAGAATGACAGGAGGAATCAGGAGCAGAATGACAGAATCTAACAGCAGAGGGTCAGTAACAGAAAAAAGAGAGGGAGAGAAATAGAAGTAGATGGAAGGAGAAAGAGAGAAGAATTCTCACAAGCGCAAGCAAGCGTGAGAAAGGGAAACAATTCTGAATCCATCAGTGAAGAAGAGAGCTGGTGTAAGTGAAGCCAATGTGGCTGACGAAGAAACGGAAAAAAAACCCTCAATGCATCAGGGAACAAAGCCACTCTAGAAAGGCAGACTAGAAGTAAAGTGTTTTGAAAGAGGCAAGGCAAATGCATGACAAAGAGAATGATCATGTCTAGGGGGCAGTGTGTGTGTGTGTGTGTGTGTGGGGGGGGGGGGGGGTTTGAGTGGAGTCTGGGCAGGTACTGGATTTGAAATGCTGTGGAGCTAAAAGCTGTGCGGAGCTGTAAAGAGCTGGGGGGGGGGGTGATGAAGGGATAGAGAGAGAGAGAAAGAAAACTGTGCTATATAAGGGCAAAGTGGGTGATGAAGCTATAGAAAAAGAAGGAGGGAGAGAGAGAAGTGGAGAGAGGGAGGGAGGAAAAGAGAGTGAGAGAGAGAGAGAGTGACAGAGAGAGGAGGTAAGTGGAGAGAGGAGTGAAGGGGGAGATGGATTGAGAGAGTGGGCGTGTGATGGGAGGTAATGAGAGTCAAAGAGCAAACCAGAAGAGTTTCATCATTATGTGTGAACCAGAGCTTCCATGGACAATGGATGCTTTACAATATTTCGAGGCTACCACTGCAAAAAATCCCTGGGTTTTAGAGGAGGGAAAGGCAAAATGTGAGTTTTTTTTTTAGTTGATGTCTGCAATGAAAGACAAAAAGCATAAAAAGTATCCCAAGACAAGAGTGGTTCTGAAGAGGAGAACTAAAGGGCCGTTTATCAACTCAGTTGACAGTGAAATCAGTGGTACTGAGTGACGCTTCATTTACCTGCCCTGATATGAATCTCCATGCGCTGAACGCCGTGAGACGGAAGACCCGACTGCCCCTCGCCTCCACCGCTTCCACCATTATCACCACCCGCCCACGTGCCAGCGCCGCACACAAAGCGCCGACCGCGCTAATCTAAAAATAATATCTCACACATTAACACAAGCACATGTCTGGAAAATCCAATCGCAATGCAATTTCGAAGGTCAGTGACTTGATCTGTGGGCCCTGTGTGTGTGTGACGCTATCTGATAATGATGCCAGTGATGAGGAAAGCAGACTCTATGTCTGTGTCATTAGAGGAGACCTTAGTCGCTAGGCCCGCCACTGCACACTCTATGGGGCACTGGAAGAAGGTAAGAGTGAAGGCATTTTATAGTGTGGTGCAATTTCAGCACAACACAAAGAAACAGATGTGTGTGATTATGTCTTAAAGTTCAGTGAGAGTATTTTGAGATGTCTGGATTCAATGCGTAGGCCTATATGACTGCGACAGGCCAGTGGTGCATTGTTTCGCAATCTTGCGTCATTCTTTATGATGGTGAATCAGGCTGGGTTTTTGGCCGGCGACTGGGGGAACCCACGCCTATAGAACAAAAAAAAAAACACTTTTCATATGTGAGTTTGTCACAGACTTTAGAATAACAGGACACTGATAATAATTTCTATAGGCCACAGTAGTTGTGCTGACCCTACTACTACAGTGGCCTAAAGTTGAGTAAACTTAAAAATACTTTGCAGCTGGTTGCGTTATATTTTTTAGTTAGCCTAACTTTTTATTTTTTACAGTGTCGTGTCCCTAGCCACTTGTGTCTGAAGAAGCCCTGGGAGTAGATTTTCCAGTATTTGCTGGTATCATTTGTCACAACATTAGACAGTATAAGACAGTTGCTGGAAGGGGCAGAGCGCTAACTGCTTTACGCTCAGGGACCAAACAACCAGTCCTCTTTCCAGACGCAATAACAGGGCTTCCTCATACAGCTCAGATGACGATGACAGAGAGGTGGTTATCAGAGGCATTTGAGAGACTACTATAGACAGTAAGAAGGGGGCCTGTGCTGTGTGTGTGTGTGTGTGCATTATAATCCTGTGGCAAGATTCTCATCTTTCATGTTTTTTCCCCCTCTTTTTCTTCATAAGAACAAGTGCAATTATTTTCTTCCAAACTGTCTGAGGTTGTCGGGCAGAATTCAGTGCATGGAGAATTACCTCCTAATGAATATGGAAAAATGTCCTGATGAAAGGGCATTTGGACATCCCAAAGTTTACTAGCTGAAAGAATTGCAGACTAATGAACAACGCAAATGACAGTAGGATGGAAAGCACCCAAGGGAAAAGACAGGACACTTTCATTGCTTGTATTTGCTAGGGAAACATGAGGAGCTTCCTGGAACAACTTCCTCTCAATTAGTGCATAGGTTGCACAATAGCCCCTCTGACTACATCCACAACACATACTTAAACAACTTCCCCAATTGTGATACTCATTAAATTTTAAGTAGACAACAGTGACACTTTATTTTAGCACACACATATGTAAGGGATACTGTAATTTTAGGTACTGTAATTTTAGGTTTAGGTGTCTGGATAAAAAATGACACCTCAAAAGAACAAATACAATAAAACAGAAAGGGATTGGATGACATTCAGAAAGAATATTTTCAGGCCATAATGTACTGGCCATCACGTATCGCAGGACACATAACGGTATGCTGCCACATTGGTGAGCCAGTGGACAGTCAAACAATCCAATTTTGTATATCAGTTTTTCAGTCTGCCTGTGGTAAATTTAGTAATCTCAGTGATGAGGACAGACTCTGGATGTCTGTACCATAAGAATAGACAGCAGCTACCACTACACTCCACGACGCAAGAGTGTAGGGATCTTACTTTATGCTGGTGCAATCTCAGCACAAGATAAAGATTCCGCTTTGAATTCTTTTTGTTGTTTACTTCATTCTATGGTTATAAAGTATAAAAAAGTCTATTTTGCTGTAGAATCAATGAAGTTGTAATCAAATCAGTGGAAGTGCACTACACACATTCTAGACCCACCCCCACCATAGTCTTGAAAAATTCTGTGGGAAACAGTTTAAGACTACTAAGCACATAATACGTGCATTTCTAATTTCCCCGACGATATCAGATGACTCGGTTAACACATTGCATTGTGATTCCACAGAAATAAATAACTGTTTGTAAAGAGTTTACACTGCATTAAATCTAATGTCATGTAAATGTAATTCGATGACCACTTGACAGCCGTACTGACGACATTGCCTGCAAACACTGATGACACATCAGACCTCTATATTACCTGCTTATCATCTCCTCTCAGCCACCTCCAGCCTGATACAAGTGGCTAAGTCAGGACCAAACTTCTGTCCAAGTATTGCACACCCCCTGATTTCAGGTGGTCTTTTCCCCAGTGTGAACGTGAGTAATCAGGATGCCATTTCCAGCCTCTCCTAGTTTCTCTTCCAACACATGGGCACGTGCTGAAGGGAGCAGAGACATGCTATTTTTAGTCTGCTTCACACGGAAGGCTGGTGTAGAGGCCAGAGAGAGGGGACCACTGGTGACGGATCAGCAGTGGAGATAGGGCACATTTAATTAGTCTGCCACGTCAACCTGAACCCCGTCGTCTCACTAGGCCTACCCCGGATATTTATTTAAAAAAGGGTAACCATCGCTCACCTGCTCAATGGATGAGAGGAATGTTCAGGAAAAAAACGTGTGCCCTGTTCATTTAAACGGCTTGTTGAGGGATGAGTTGATGTCTTTTTTTTTATCTTCTTCTCACTGAGAGGGAACAGATGGTCTGACGTACTGTGTGTCTGATTTCAAACGTTCTACAACAAGCGAGCACAATTTTAAACATTCACCTGAGTAAATGTTTGGCTATACACAACATTCAAAGTGAATGGAGGTACGTTAAGCTACAGGATGAAGGATGACTCATCCTAGTTATAGAACAGAAATAAAAACAGTCAATATGGAACAAACAAACAAGCAAAAAAAAAAAAAAGTTGACTGGTGAACTTTAAGCCAACAGGACTGAGTCACATCTCTTAAGGTTCCCAACTTCTAGTGGCCATTACCCCTCAGCACGTCCTCACTGTGGATGTCTAAAAAAATGCAGACATTTCTGCCATCGCCGGCGCTTTTCATCCCTAGTATTTGTCACTTCATGTAATTAAAACTCCTGGACGCTCAAAGGAGGCCCAGTAAGCGGTGCGAGACTGAATAATGATGATGAGCTGCATGGGATGGCAGTAAAGCCATTAGTTTCAGGGTGCAGCAGCAGGCCTGACTGCCATCTTTCTCTCTATGGGAGAATATGCCTTTGTGCCAATGTGATGGATGGCTTTAAAAAACAAAACCAAACAAAAAAAAACTGCTAAGCTGTTGGCTCCCCACGGGTGTCTACTGTACTTTTCTCCAGGAACGACACAGTCGAGTCATCACCAGTGGAAACGAGTCATCAAGTACAGCTCTCAGGGATAACTGCCTCTGTTCACAAAATATCACTGAAGTATCCTATTATTCATGTAAATGTCTTCTTCTCATCTATCCAATTTCGTGCATTGCTTTCCTTTTATTTATTATACAGGCTGGAGGAAAATATTAAAAACATTAATATGAGGGCTTAAAGAAAAGGTGAGAGTGGGACTGTTCTACCAGAAGATTCAAAGATGGTGTCATCTATCATATGGGTGTCATTCTTATAGTCCCCCTCTCTCGACAACGCATGCACGCACACACCATTCTTCATGAAAATTCTCCACACACAATTTCAATTCAATAATATTGTCTCCTTAAAATAGAGACAAACCAATAATATAACTCAGATGGCAACAATCCAAGCATACACACACACACATAGACAGACACACACCAACACGATTCCAATGATGTTCTGTCCTCAGAATAAGAGGCCCTTAACTTTTATGATCCGTCAGTGGATGGGCCAGGTCTCATGACATCACACAGTGCACGCACAAGCCATGAACACGTGGAACTATTTTTGTACAGTATTTATGGCCATTCCTGTTGTTCTGAAAACGGGGTACATTCTCAAGCATCATTTCTCATATAGTGACAAGTAACTATTTACAATCACATCAGGACCAGAACTCTCAACTGGTCCCCTCTCTGAACTACTACCTCAACAGCTGTCTACAGCAAAGTTTTTAGATTTTAGACTGATTAAGACTCATTATGAGAATGAATGCTCGCTCAGCTCCTGCCACCGTCGCCCTGCTGAAGGACAAAACCAAAAGTAACTCATGTAGGAGCCTTATATTATGAAATCATGTTTATTATCATGTTTATTACCTTGTCAGGTAAAACCTATAGGAGCAGCTTTTGTATCAGAGTTCCTAATTAGCAATGTTTTTAACTGGAATGGTCACACTCAAGCTGCAATGGGCAGTGATTAAACAAGAGAGGGACAAAAGCAACCACCTACGGAACATAAAGCAGCTGCAGCATCGACTCATGGTCTCAAATTAGTTTGTCATTGTAAACACAGCAGCAGCAGCAATCAACTGCCCTACTGGGACTCACATAGGTGTTTCATAGCATGCTAACTCACAACCCACAGTTCCACTATTGGGACCCACATAGGCTTTTGATACCAAGCTAACTCCCAGAGCTTTTTTTAGAGCAGGATTTCTATTCAGGATCACAGGAAGAGCCTAGAGTGTCTAAGCGCTAGCCGCTAGACTGACACACGCATTTGAAGATGACACCAAGTCTAGCTGGTCACAAAAGATCCCTCTAAACATGGTAATTTTCCACATACTGCTGTGTTATTAGTTCATGCAAAGCCCTGTTTCTCAACAGTTGTGGTTGAGAAATTTAGCTAGCATATGAGTGAGGTCCCTGACAGCAGGCTCTGAACTTACGATCTTAACGATCACAACAATCTAGTTCTGTGTATACAAATTGGACATGGGGCTTGTGTACACCTGGTTGGATCACCACATTTTAGTGATTTCTCACCACTTGTTTCAGGTCACCACTGTCTCAGGTGCAGCAGCAGTTTATCTGTTTCAGCAGGGAAGTGATAATTCCACAATACAATGATACAAGTGGAGACCACCTTTTAATGCCAGGTGTGTACACAAATGCTAAATTTTTGCTGGTTGTGACCAGATGTGCACGGGCTCATTAAGTAACAATCTAACATTCAATTCTAATGCTACTTAAAATTAGCGTTAATAAAAGTACGTGTCCTTGTAGTGCTTTAGCAAGGACAGATTTGAAACAGCATGGCAATGCTGAAGACACAGTTATAAACACTGTTGCTCACCTCACACTGCATTGTTGGCAGGGGCCCTATTTGTTGAACAGCAGTCCATTGGCACCATGTCACCGGCGCCAGTGCCAGGTTAGACTGAACCTGCTTTACTAACAAGTCACGCTATGCCCTCTTGCTGGCTTGGAGGGCCAGTTATAGTTGACAGACAAACCCGGACCAAAAAAACAAAAACAAAAAAACAACAAATCACAGCAAATACGGACATTTTGTAGAAAATTTAATATGGCCATCTGGTTCAGTGGGTTCAGGTGGGGGGGACCACAGAGCATTGCAACGAGCAGTGAGGACTGCCTGTGACGAGAACCATGGCCAGTCTCCCCCGTGTCCCCTGTGTCAGTGGAATGCTGAGTGGCAGAGCCCTCTGGAAAGAGCTCCCGTGGGATCTGATTGGTCCGTCTCCTCCCATGCCCTTATCTTCTCATAAAGGCCACCTAGAGAGATCAGAGCAGGACCAATTAGGCAGGACAAACACTTTGCATTTTCATTATGGTAGTTCACATCATTTCCTGTGTTTGTACCGCTTGCACTGTGGACACTCAGCTGCTATATCAACAGGTAAGCACGCGACCACAGCAATGGGAAAAGCGACAACAAACAAGAGCAGCAATTGGTGACATGGGCCGGAAAAAAAGCCTTCATCAACATTAAAAATTCATCGAGCCCCTTGAAATAAATAATTCAGAATTAAAAAAGACCCTGTTAGTCCCCATCTGCTGTGCTGCCGTGTGCCAAGAGGAAGGGCATGGCGATCGCCAGAACGATCCCATGTGGACGCCACTCTGTTATGATGGATGAGGGCAGAATCTGGCTCAAGGTTCAGGCACACAAGACCTGTGGCACATCACGACAGCAGCGTGCGCAATGACTCAGGCCAAGTATAGCAACACACAAGTCCGTACAGATGAAAGGGAAAGTTTTATCAGGCCCCACCCCCCACCTCTCCCCAACTCCAAAATAATGCTTTGTTTGTAACACTTGCTTGTAAAGACTTCAATCAAAAGCCTTCTCCCTCTCTCTCTCTCTCTTTCTCTCTACACACACACACACACACACACACACACACACACACACACACAAGCTTTTCTCAGCCCTCACCTACTGGAATGCAGTCTCCTCCACCTTTGTAATGACAGTCTATGTCATCACTCATGGAGGGTACTCATCAAACACTCCAGGAATAGAGTGGGCTTACGCCCAGAGCCAGGAGAGATAAAAACACACAAACACACTCTTGGATAGACAGAAAAGAAGAGAGAGAGAAAGAGATAGAGGGAAAGACCATGAGACAGAGAAAAAGAGAGAGAGTTAAAAAAGGAGAAGTAAAGTCAGAGAATAAATAGTAGTAGACTAGAATAGTTAGAAAGAGAGATGGAATAAAGGAGTGAACCCAAGAGAGAAGGAACTGGAGCGGCAGGGACTGTGAGAGTGAGGGGAAAAGCAGGGTTTAAAAAAAATTAACAAAAAAACTATATAAGAAAAAGATAACTGGAAATGAACAACAATAATGTATCCAAACACCTCTTCCTGCTGGCTGCTTGCTTGAGTGCATTCTTCTTCTAGTGCCTACAGAGATGAGCTGCAGCAGCCCTTTATGGATTGATCTCAACAAGGCCTCTTTCAGGAGGGTGTTATTGTGGCGTTTATTACAGCGCATCTAAAACCTCCTCGCTTTTACACAGAGAGATGGTGGGGAGGCGGGGGGTCTCTCAATTGAGGATGATTTGACTGCTCAGCATAATCCAGCTTCTCAAAACATTAATGCCCACTCTCTCTCTCTCTCACTCACACACACACACACACACACAAACAGACACACATGCATACACCACACATTCCCCTGTGAAGTGGTGCCTTTAATACCTAGGCTATATCATCATCTATTATCAAGCCTCTCCAAGGTTGGACGGGGCGACTGATGTATGGCTTCCACTTGGAGGCAAAATAAGAAAATAGAGGCTGGCATGCACGTGCTACAACAGACTCAGACACAGACACAGAGACACAGACAGACAGACACACACACACACAAGCTTTATTATAGTGGTTAGGTGTGGCTGATTTAAGAGCATACTAAAGGCTGAAGTCATATCTCAAAGCAGAAGTAAAGGAAACACTCATGAAATGTGCAGACACAGACACACACACACACACACACACACACACACACACACACACACACACACACACACACACAAACAGAAGTCCTACACCTACATGGCATCCTCATTAAACCACACGAAAACTACTATGCCCACAGACAGGTGAATACATGACTCATGCTCATGACCATGCTCATATTGCAACACAACCACCACTCTTATCCATATCACCCTTCTACTCCTTCCCATGTTACTGCATCCTCACCCCTAACCCTCCCCATCACCCAAGCCCCATCACCTCTGTCTACTGCTTCTGGCCCCTCAGGCAGAGCAAAGAACAGCACAGCACTGGATAAGACAGCCTGATCAGGTTACTCTGGTTACTCTTCAGTCCAGCACAGCCCAGCCCAGCCCAGCCCAGCACATCACAGCATCCAGCTGCGTCGTTCCCCATCATGTCTTGAGGAGACGCTAGACTGAGCGAGCGCTCATCTGCTTCATCAGCTGCATTTCACAGCACAGACCATGATGATGGAGAAATCACTTTGGGGCTTAAACAAGTCTAAACACCCAATCTGGGTCAGTGGCTCACAAAAAAACAGACCTGGCTGCAAAGTCTTTATCAAGTCTTGATCCTTTTTTTCAATCAAAAATATTTGAGCACTGACTGAGATCTGCTGGCATAATTCATGCATGCAGATACAAAAGTGTGCGAGTTTTAGCCTAATACATGGAACACGTCACTCAGCATGGCAAGATTAGCATTCTCTCTTGATAAGCAATAGGAGAGAAGGAGCAGAGGCGCGGGCGCGCGTGTGTGTGTGTGTGTGTGCGTGCGCTGTGATACTGGCAAGAGGGTATAGAGTGACACACACACAGAGAGAGATTTAAGGGAACTCTCCTGAAAGCAGCTAAATCAACTTCAATCACCAGACTGTTCTGAGGTCAGTTCAGTGAGAACTGGTGACACAATAGTGACAAGATACAGGTACAATGACCACTGTCAGGAGAGTTGCTTGTAAAACACCTAGCCTACATGTTTTGCAAAATTACTATGATCAAAAACAACAACTTATTATGTTAATGCTAGCTGAACCTTTGTGAGATACATCCTGTGTAGGACATATAATACTAACAACGGTACCTTCTGTTGCGGTGATATGAGACTATTCAACAAGAAAGCAGAGATCAGAATCAACACTGTCCTAATGGAAGTGCTGCCATGTCTAACTTCTCTTTATTAGACTTCAACCTGCCAGAGAGAAACAGACACAGATATAAGCCCCCAACCCCCCTCGCCCCCCCCCCCTCCCCCAGTCAACAAGCAGAGATGAAACGGCGCTCCAAAAGCGCTTACTTGTTTCCCCTGTCACAGCCTAAAGGCTCTCGCTCTCTCAGAGCAGAGTGAGGCTCGAGAAAGAGACAACATTGCCGAGCAGGGATGCTCAGTTAGAGTAATTAGGCGTGCTGCCTTGGGGGGAGGGGAGCACAGGGGGGTTGTGTTCCAAAAAAAAAATGAAAGATAAAAAAGTAGTAAGCATTTCAAAGTCTTTTGTTCCATGCAGTGCTCTAATGCAGCCTGGTGATTCAGTCAGAGTCAGAGAGCAGAGCAGTGCAGCGCAGCTATACAGTGTTGCTTTTCTTCTGTCTGGGTTGCTTTTCTTCTGTCAGGCTTGTACTTTGCTGGCACCTGTCACCAGTGGCATGAATGACAGCCCACATCACAAGGCAAGGCAAGGCAAGACAAGGCTAGGCACAACACGGGCCCAGGTTGGGGCAGAACTGGGCCAAGTCTGGGCCGGATCTCCCCCGGAGCCTGGTGGTAGCGGCGCCAGCAGCAGCCCCCTTGGGAGTCAAGGAGCAAAGCTAAGGGTGACTACTGCAGTAATTACTTAAACTGTCACTGGGGGAAGACATTAAACAGTGAAAGGAAACTCTCTCTCTCGCGCGCTCTCTCTCTCTCTCACACACACACACACACACACACACACACACACACACACACACACACACACACACACACAAAGCAGCCTCTTCTTTTCTTTCTTTTTTCTTCTCTGCTCGTGGAGAGGAGGGGGGAGGGGAGAGAGAGGAGGGGATAGAGATAAAAGTAGAGGAGAGAAAAGAGGGCGGGGAGAAGCGGGGAAAAACTGTAGCGAGAAGAATACCGTGGACTAGAGGATGACAAGCGAGGGCGAAAAAAAAGAAGGCAGGAAAGAGGAGAGATAGGAGAGAGAGAAAAAAAGAGGGAGCGATAGAGGGGAGGGGAGGGGAGGAGTGAGAGGGGAGGTGAGAAGACAACATGGAGTAGTGCAGGGGAAGGAGGACGGCTCACCTGGTAGGAGTTCATGCAGCGGAGTGATGGAGGCAGAGAGGAAGTGGACGCTCTCAGCAGCTGAAGTACTTCCTGACAGGTGGTCTGAGGGAGGGTCAGTGCATGGACACTGATGTCCTTCTCCCAGGCAATAACAAGACTACACACAGAGGACAGGGGGAGGGAGACAGCACCACACACATTTCATGTTAAAAAAGTGATTGTTTCATAAAAATAAAATAATACTTTTTCATTGCTTTCTAATTGGATATGGATCCCAATATTGGAAGCATCAAATACTATTATTTTCGATGGATGGACAGATGGACACATGGATGGATGGATTTTATTTATCCAGAAGCATATTAAGGAAGGAGGGAGCTTTATAACAGGGGGAGCTTTTTTCAGGAACCTCAGGTAATGTGTCAAACAGCAACACTGATATATTTACATTTGCCATTCTTAGAGCTGAATTCAAGCCCCTCTTGCTGGTTAGATGACAAGGGGACAGAAAATAATCTTTTACTATGTGTGTGTGTGTGTGTGTGTGTGTGTGTGTGTGTGTGTGTGTGTGTATGAGCGAGAGAGAGAATATGAGATGAGAGATGAAGAGTATGGAGGGATGTTGGAAAAAGACGAGTGCGGGAAAGAGAAATATATAAAAAAAAAAGACAGAAAATGAGAGCGAGATTGGACACAGATATACCCCGCTGCCTGGTAGGTCTTCAATATCAGTGCCAATGACGCTGTGGCAGCTGGGACATAAATTGCATTAATCTGACAGTTTGAGACATTACAGCTGTAATCATGTCACGGCAATTACTCTGCCCGGGAGCGGAGAAAGGAGAGCAGACATGGAGAGAGGGGGAGAGAGGGAGTGAGTGAGTGAGTGAGTGAGCGCCAAACAGACCGAGAAAGAAGGAGAGAGAGAGGAAGAAAAGAAAGCGAGCAAAAGAGAAAGAGAGAGAGAGAGGGGGGGAGAGAGTAAGTAAGTGAGAGAGAGAGAGAGAGAGAGAGAGAGAGGATGGGGCACAGACTGGATGATTGATGTCCTGCCACCACATTATGGTGATGATCTATTCAGGACATTTCTGTGACATTTGGCCATCTGTGCACTTACTGTGAGAGAAGGCAGACAAGCCGTCGCTCTTCAGGCAGAGAGGCTGCTTGGCTGAGAGCTGCCAGCGCAGAATATGGAGGTCCAGCACACTCAGATGAGAAGATCATAAACACACACACTAACCCCCATCTGCCAATGTTCAATTTAGCTATTCTCTCCTTCTCCCTTTCTCTCTCTCTCTCTCACACACACACACACACATGCTCACACACACTTACATTAAACATAGATGTAGTTCCTCCCATTTGGCAGCAAGGCAATCACTCCCCATGACATTTAATTAGTAGGGAGTGAGAGACCCAACAAGTCCTCTAACCTCTCCCTGCCCCATGAGGCTAAACATTAATGAACTCTTCCCAGCACACACACTCATACACATACACATACACACACACACAAGCACAAGCTACAGAACACCTCCACTCTTACAGTAACAAGGCCACGTCACACTCCAGAGACGCTACATCAAGCGCCATTTCAACAAGCACCCTTAGCTGCATACTTAGATATTTCTTTCCTCATCTCCTTCCCCAGCCCTTTCGCCCACCTTCCTTTAATCACTGCTGACGCTCAAGGACATGATCCTCATCCATCGTCAGCCCTCTTCCTGTTAACCCTAGATGCTGTGAGGCCCAGGGCAGTGAGCTGGGTGTGGGGGTCGGGGGGGGGGGCGGCCCGGGCAAATGGGCTCAGAGCTCGGAGCCAGAGAGCAGACTGCTGGGGTTATTACAGCGATTTAGTCGGAGGGGGTTACAGACGCTGTCAGCCGCTCCGTGTCGGAACAGGGCCAGGTCTACTCCAACGGAGGGAGAGAGGGTCTGTGTGTGTGTGTGTGTGTGTGTGTAAGCAAGCTAGCGAGCGATGGGAGTGATGGAAGAGAGAGAGAGAGAGGGTGAGAGAGATAGAAAGAGAGTGTTAGTGCAGAAATACAGACAAAGGAAAGCAAAAAGTGAAGGGGACAGGGCAAAGATATATGGAGTGAATGGAGACAGTAGGAGAGAAACCGAGCAGGAAAGAGTGATTGAGAGAGAGAGAACGGTGGCGCTGGCGAACCAAATAAATGGAGGGAGAGAGAAAGAGAGAGAGAGGGGGGGGGGGGGGGGATGGAGAGATAGATGGAGAGAGTCGTGACTGCCTTCCCATGCCTGAGAGAGGTAGACGAGGCTGGCATGTAAGAGGACGCCCACCCTCCCTCTCTGTGAATCACTAACCATAGTTTCAAGCTCTCTCTAAACAGCCACTTTCCACTCCAGTCTGAGAGCACAGTGGATAGATGTGTGTGATCAAGCTTGTGTATGAGTGTGTGTGTGTGTGTGTGTCTGTTTCTCTCGCCTCCTACGTATTCGTCTCCTGCGGCAAAGGACGAGTATTTCTCACCTTGACAAATCATCCCCACAGCATCAGGCACCTGCCTCGACCAGAGACTTATTTCAAGTCACATTCTGACTGAGTTCTAACCTTGGGCAAAAGTGTGTATTTGCACCAACAAATTAAATGTAAATGTGTGTGTATCTGCGAGAGGATACGAGGGTGTGGGTGCGTGTGTGTGTCTAATGACACACTCACCACAAGGTTTCGGAGGTCCCAAAGTGTTGAGTTTAAGGGGAAAAAAAAAAAAAACAGTCTGAGCCTATTTCAAACATGGCTGGGCCCTAACTCGACTGTGAAAGCCTCAGAGCAAATATGTACAAACAGGGGAGCCCGACGCCCGCTACCCACCCAATCACACTCCTGTCAGCTTAAACTAAATACACAGGCAAGTATGACGTGGGTTGGGAAGAAAAGTTAGACAAATAAGATCAAGGGATTGGTGGTAAAATGATAGAGAGAGAGAGAGGTTGAGGTTGGATGTGGAAGTGGTAGGGCAAATGGATGGCTTACTCCTGGTGCATGCTGGGAGCACAAGGGAGATAGAGGACTTTGATTGCGCCGGCGGCGTGGCATGATTGATCCTTGCCGGGACGGCAACTGTCGCCA
Organism: Tenualosa ilisha; assembly: GCA_015244755.2. NCBI lineage: Eukaryota > Metazoa > Chordata > Actinopteri > Clupeiformes > Clupeidae > Tenualosa > Tenualosa ilisha. The sequence continues at coordinate 158,017 of PYXC01000316.1, read as the reverse complement.
GGAAAGATGAGTGTGTCGTCGCTGGATACCGGAGTCTCGGGAAATGAGGCAACCAGGGTGTCGATGTTCAGGAGCCAGAGCTTGGGGTGGAGACACATACACATACACACACACACACACACACACACACACACACACACACACACACACCCCAACCACAGAGGTTCATCTTATGCTTAAATCAAGACCATGGATTGCTCCAAAAAGCAATAAAAGCACCATTCTGTCTGGCACAAGAACTGAAACAGATTAAGTTAACTGGTTTCTCTTACCAAGACAACAGCTTTGCCAGCAGGCGTCTGAATAGAGAAGCGAAAGATGCTTTGAGCAGAGGACAGTTCAACCAGTCTGGCAGACAAAGTCTTCTCCACAAACTCTAACCTGCTTCACACACACACACACACACACACACACACACACACACACACACACATATATAATGTCCATTAGCATGTAGCGACATACTTCAGTCAGCTTCATTCAAGTTTTATCTGTACAGGTTGCATGCATTCTTCTTGTAAAAATGATTGTGAGGGTGGGGCATTCTACCATTCTCCATTAATGAGTTGCTTGACATTGTCTGAATTAGATTTTGAGGTTTTGAAATGCAGTGGGAGCCTCTATAGATATGTAAACCAAGAGTTTACAGACACAGCTACAGAAAGGCCTTCTGGTGTTCCTTTGATTTTTAGTAACAATCATAAAGATGCTACTCACCTCTCCCTTTGTGTTTCACCATTTCTTTCACTATTTGACGTTTCAGTGTCCTCACTGTCAGACTCCACCACCTCGGTTATGTAAAATTTCAACACATCTGAAACCAAAAGAGACAAACACACCAGGACTCAGAGCAATCACTTTATAACACAGGACCATTGTTTAGAACGTGCATTATTTTCTGATAACTGCACACCTATGAACTAGCTCCACTTTTCTGTCCGTATTACACTTGCATATCTGTTACACTGCCTTTGGCAGTAGGGGAAACAATGACTTTTAAAAAGGCCAAGACAGGATAGAATCATTGGATTATTGGCTTGACAACGACAGGTGGAACGAACAACCTGCTTTTGACCATAGCAACATATCCATTTAGAACTAGTGACGGCAGTTTATCCCGGTAAGTTCAACTTCGTTTCGTGGCCTTATTACCACTTCTGTCGCGCCTTAATATCTGATACACGCATGTTGTGTCGTTCATTATCCCTTACATACAGTGCACATCAGGATGGAACTACACTGAAACAAAGGGTGTATAATATAACATGTTGCTTAGACTTTAAGACAAGCAGGCCACAGCCTATTTTTCATGGGCTGGAGCTGGGGATTCAGCATGTGTGTTAGCAGGGCTGAAGCTGGGGATTCAGCATGTGTTTTAGCAGGGCTGAAGCTGGGGATGGCTGGGGATGGGGTGCTGGTGTTATAGACTGACCTCCGGTGAGAGCCTCTCCCAGCGTGGATGAGCAGTTTTTACAGGAGACCAGTGAAGAGGCCCGGTGGCCAGGTCCGGCCTGTGAACAACGAGAGAGACAACAGAGATGGCGCACTGTGAGGCTCAAACAGCATGGAACGGAAATCGATGAGCACATAACAGAGGAGGAAGCCATGATGGATGCTTCAGACCCAGTGGCGGGAACCCAAGAGGGTCTTTTAAGCTTTGTGGCAGGAACCAAAGCTCACAGCGTGTCGTGATATGAGGGATGACCACAAAGAGAGAGAGAGAGAGAGAGAGAAAGATAGAAAGAGACAGCGAACAATATTAATGCTCCATCAGAGCGTGATGGAGTCTGGCCTTGGGAGTCCAGGGCGGAGGAGACAGTTATAGAGGAGGTGAGGCGAGGAGAGGCAGCGCTACTGTGATCCGCCTCCGCATGTTTCCTTTCTGGGGAAGAAAGGGATCCCTGCCTCCCACCTCCAGCCTCCCTGGGGCAGTGGAGACGAACCACGGTGCCTCTCAAGATAAATAAGCTCACAAATAAAGAATAAAAACATGGAAACCTCAAAACTTTTACTGCCGATCGCAGCTGGCAGGATGCACTGGGATGCTCTCAGGCAAGGAACTACAAAACAACAACTTCACAATGGTGAGATATCTCAAATCAGAAGCAGACATTTTACCTTGAAGATGATGCTCAATAAATGATGCAGTCTATGTACTATAAATTACAATAGAAGCTATGGCAGCTCAATAACATAAGAAAAAAGATTGTATACAGCAATAATTTTCTTATTTCTTCAAAACAAAGGTCAAGCTCATATATATGTGAGTGAGTCATAAAATACATAAATATATACAGAACACAGAGATGTAGTATTGCATTATCAAAGCATAACTTGAGGAAAATTTCTCTGCCTAACTTTCAGAAGCTTTCCAAACTGTTGTACTTAGGAACCTATTGTCAGATGGCCTAGCTCATGCCTGAGAACCTTTAGGGCCTGCTATTATGATTCAATTAACTTGGATCACGAATCTGAGTGCTTATCATCAGTTGCGTTTAACTAAAATGGGGTTTAGATGAGCATACACACACACACACACAAACACACAAACACACAAACACACTCTCACTCTCTAATCGCCAGTGATATGCCATGGCTGCCAGCCTCGCTAGCTGGAGTGACTCACTACAGAGCCAGGATGTTTGGGTCATGACACCTCGGAGAACTCGGAGCTCCCTCAGAAGGTTGCCGTGGGAAACCGTGCTGAGGCTGAGACGGCACTGAGATGGCGTAACATCTGACAGCATCGCATTCCTGTCAGGTGCTACGTGAACACAATGGCATCTAGTTACTAACTGCAGCACTGTAAGGCTATGGCAGCTGGCCCCGTGTTTGACAGCCTCGTTGTAGTTTACCAGTTACTACCCTGAAATACTAATATAACTATTTATTTTCGTAAGTATTTATTTGCTAGGTGAGGCAAGGCAGGTCTGATAATGTAGTACAAATTATACTCATTAGTAATTAAAAAAAGATTTACAAATCCCCAGATCAGCAGCACTACAGAAAAATATGAGAGCTAAAGGCATTTCACAAGCTTAAAAACAGAACTAAATGTACCGATACCAAAAACACATTTGGAAGGACAGAGAGTATTAGGTCAGTTCTTTTGGTTTCCTTACGTACTCTAACAGCTGCATGCTGGACAGATTGAAAGTGTTTAATAGACCTTTTCAACAGAGACCTGTGAAGATAATTGCAGTGGGCAAGACTGCTTGACACTAAGAGGACTCTAACAGGATGTTTTTCTTCTGCAGCCTAAAGGTACTTGAGGTAAATAATAAAGAGAGAATGTTTTCATAATGTAAACTTTTGTAAATACTTTACCTTTTCAGAGTGGTGGCTGTGATTGGCAGCTGCGTGGTCAGTGGCGGGGTCAGGCTTGGACTCCACAGCGAGCGTGTGGCTGCAACTGCTGTCCCTCACCAACAGGAAGTAGGTGTCACCCGTCAAGCAGTCCTCCGCCCGCGGGAGGAGCTTCCTGTTGGCAAAAGGATCTGGGTGGCAGCACCACTCGCCCACCAGTGCGTTCCAGTTCCCGCTGGGCAGTGGGAGAACCCGCCGGAACACCCTGGAGAACCGACAAGATGCACGCCAAGCATTACCTCGTCTTTTCATCACCACAACAACAACCACACCACACATCAGAGAGAAAAACAGTCCCACCACCACCCCAAGGACACAGGGCTGAGAGGCTAAGAGAGAGAGAGAGGCTAAGAATCCCTTTCACGTGTAATGGAGCTCCGTGAGCAACACTCTAGTTCTGATGCGTTGTGATCCTGCGCCTGTGTTCTCGCTGACGTCTTTGATCTATAGGATGCTCACCGCCAGTCAGTGTTGCCTTTTGTATTCCAGCTCACAATAACAGTGCTGGCCGAGAGATCGGCAAGCTCATCTCAAGAATGTTTCCTGACATTGCTACACACTGGGGCACAAGTAGGGATGGGAGTTACTAGTCGCTAGACCCATCGCCTCAAAAGTTCAAATCATCTGAACTCTGTCAAATGTAGGGCTGGGCAATTAAGCAAAAAAAATAATTGAACTGACAATCATAATAGTTAATTAACGATGATCAAGCACATGACTACTAATCGTTTATTGTTACTGTTAAATTTTTCCTTATATTCTGTGCATTCCACTGTGTGTGTTCATGCACTGCTCCTTGAAAGGACACTACATGTGTTGTCATGTGACTCTGCCCAGTCCAGTCAATTACAGATGATTTTGATTTCAAGTTCTACTGCCCAGCCCAATATGGCAATCGGTCCATCTGGAAAAATACTGTGATCAAATCTTTTGCCTCATCAAATGGCATTTTGGTCACCAGTGCCTATTTTGCCTGAAACTGCATTGCGATTTATATAGTTGCTCACTGTTTACTTGCTCTTAGTCACCGTGTTTGTGGACCACGCTTCAGCTTATAGTTCTAATTATAGACAACCATAGTTTACAGTTCCAGGCCAAACCAGCACCCAATACATGGAACCAGGGGTGGAAACCTGGGTCCACTAAGACAGTGAGGGGGCAGTTAATAAACAGTAAAAAAGTCAGCAGTCGTATTTGAATTCACACCCTTTCCTCACACCATCACACAGACTTATTCTACTCATGTAAGGACACACACACACGTGCACGCACGCATATACCTCACCTTTGTTCTAGGATACGACTTCTGCAAGCCTGGCAGTGGAAACCATAACGCTGCTCGATCTGCAGGCGTTCAATAACACTCCCTCGTGTCTCTGTTACACACACATCAGAAAGAGGCAACAGTAAACACTCAATAAACAAGCACACCATCAATAAAAATACATCCTACTCATTCACACTCACACACATGCAAGAGGAAAGCCAACAATACACACAGGTAAACAATTTAGCCACCCACACACCCACCCACACACACACACACATAATAAAATAAAACAGGCAGCCTTGTACTTGGGGATATATGTGCGGATGAAAGCTAGATGGGTGGAGGCTAACAATCAATCTGTTTGTAATTAGGGGAGGGTGATGAGAGGCAGGCAGGTGTCCTTGCCATGTCTCCCTCTTCGTGTCCTCTGCAGGAGACAGCGCACCTCCCACCCACCCACACAGATACACACATCCAGCACTGCACTGACATGACAGACAAGCCCCCGACTCACTAAAGCTGACAGCAGACAGTTTGATCATCCCAGTCACCTTTAGTTCCTGACACCTTGTGTGGAAACCTTGTATTTTTCAGTGCTTCTTTAACTTTAATGACAAACACAGATACTATCCCACACACACATGCACAGGCATCGACTCCCTTACTCTTCTTTAGTGATATCTAAAGTAACCACTAGGTTTATGTACATCTACGGGAGGCCATGCTGTGGACTTCTTGTAAAGTTCCAGACGTTCTTTCTCTGAGATGTTATGCCTCCGTCTCTGTGAACCTCAGCCAAGAGTGTGCTCAGAGGTGAAACCTTCGCTCCCAGGGTACTCCACAGAGTGTATTGTAAGTGTGTGTGTGTGTGTGTGTGCATGCGTGAGCGCACATGTGTGTGTTTGTGTGTGTGTGGTCATATGACTTATGTTTTTCTCCTTTCTGTGCTGCACTCATTAATAGCCGTTAATCTACTGAGGGCGGTGATGCGTGTGGCGCTCTCCCGCCTGGGCGGGATGGCGTTCATTAGTCAAATTCCTCAAGCAAATAAAAAGGGAATCAATTCTATCCCCCAAAGCAGTGCAGAGCAGTGCCTAATGAACCCCTACAGCTACCGGCCCAAGCCTCCAAGTCAAGGGAAGCCAAGACCTTGTTTCACAAAGTCACTTTCTTCTTTCCTTTTTTTCTTTCTTTCTTTTTTCTTTCCTCTTACCTATCTTTTTTCATGCACTTCTTTCTTTCATATACTGCCTTTAAAGTTTTTAATGCCTAACCTGCAGGAGAGGCTCTTTACCTTCTTGCTGGTTGACGCTGATGCGCAGTCTGAAGTGGAGTCCCTCGCCTCCATCCCCCGTGGGGGTGGGCTGGCAAGAGCCCTGCACGACACTGACCCCTGGTGGCAGCTTGGCACGCCGTAGGCCTCGGGGGGTCTGAATGAGGAGGGAGGAGTCGTCGCAAGTTACCTTTACCTCAGTGGGACACTGAGCGACATCCTTCCTGGAAAAGACATTGCTGGTTAAGAACACTGATCAAGTTGTGTTACATTGACTACCTCGATGAAGAGAGAGACACAGGACATTTGTCTTTTGGTAGATACAACACAGGCATGTGGTGCAAAGCCTTGCCATTTCATTCAACTACGATCAGGTTACACATTTGCAAAACATCTAGATCATGTTGTACATGTTTGGTCTGTACAATGTAATGCAACCCAAACTTTACTAGTTTACATATATTTACAGGAAAATACATAGACAAACAAACAGATTCATTCTGCTCATTTAGCTTTCAGCAACTTGTTAGATGCATAACTAACGCTGAGATGATAATGATGTTTTAGGAACAACCTGTATGTAAGACATGAGAGAAAGAAAGGGAGTAGGCATTAAATGAAGGGGGGGGGGGCAGTAACAAAACAGTTGTCAATGCAGGAAACTATGAAATGATGTAGGGCTGCGGAGACTGAGGTAACAGCCTTCTTCAATTCACTACACGTTCAGTACATGTAACAGTCAATCTCTCACTGTTGTTATTATTACGCCCTATCTCTCTATGAAGTTGGTTGCATCATCATGTTAAACACTAACAGTAAAATACATGCATGAAATATATTGAAACTAAAGTCTGTTCGATTGAGGATTTGAGAAGTCTTGTTTGGTAAATGCGTGAAATGAGTGTCAGTCTACTGTGAAAAATGCAATGCATACATGCTTCTATTGTTAACTCAACCTGAGTAAACAATGATGATTATGATTTATGTGTGAACTGATACTCTGAACTCTGAACTGATATATGTCTGAACTCTGAATTCTTTGCTGACTGAATCAGTGTGCAGATTTAGAAATGAATGCGTCTGATAATGGACGCTGTCATTTTCAAAGAAAAAAAAATTATATCTTCCAGAGCTGCATTTTTTACTTCAACAGCGCCACCTAGCGGTGGGTAGGGAGGCCCACACCTTGCCCTGTGTACATGCATGGTCACCAACAAACATATGCTAACAGATAAATAATGGACGATTTGTGACAACTTTTTCAACGCAGGAATAGCATGAGTCTACTACGACGTTTTAATGAGTGCGAGGAGTTTAATCAGATGTTGTCATGATTACAGGTCGCAATCATAGACTGTATAAACCAGTGTCTCAATCACAAAAAAACATGGACTGGACTCTATTTTCTCATGAATCGTTTCAACATTTCAACACCATGTAACACAGACCGATGGAATTTGTTTAACGTTACCACCACTATGGTGGTCTCTAACGTTAACCTTAGCTACTAACTTTACCATTCATGCGCCTGCAGTGCATGAACATTACCGTCAACGTTAGCTATCTTAAGTCTTTTATTACCTTAAAATCAAGAGACCACTTTCCAAACGCTGTCTCAATTCAAGAAATATTCCATGTTGTTTCTCAGTTTCTTCCATACTGTCCTTAACTCTGCACAGTTTGCTGCTATCTAGCGCGCATCATGCGATCTGTTTGCGACGTGAAGCACGCTTTGGTAAACTACTCATAAAAACGGGTTTTAGCGACACATTATTTCAGAGTAAAAGGATCCATGCCCGTCACTGATTACCAGAAGTGTAAAACACCGTCCATAAAAATATTCAGTCGGTGAAAAACTTTTGCTTTGATAACCAGAATCCGCAAGGGTCCGTAACGTTTCTTGGTTCGTTATTGTAGCTTCTTTCACGCATACCAGCAGAGACTTGTCAAATCAAGGCGGCTGATTGGAGCTTTGTGAATGAGACCGCTACAACGAACCGGATGACAGCAAATATGTGTTGTAGGCCCTCCGCTAAACCGAAACGTTTCTTGGAAGTATGTAAGATTTTCACAAATCTCACCCTATAATTAAACGGTCCGTTGCTTCGTCTAACCTATACCAGGGGTAAACACGCTGAAACCGGGGCCTGACTGTCTGGACATTTAAGTGCTGACCTGCCCGTTGTGCTTTCACTGCAGATACAGCCAGCCTCCATGGTTAATATTAGCCTAGCAGGCTAATTATTGACAGTAGTTAGCCGTTGCTAACCCCCAAAACGGTAAGCATTCCTTGTGCTCTCGCCTAACGAATACCTTGGCGTACATGTTATGTTATTGTCTTGACGATTGACAATACCTCGTTCGAGAAATTCCAGTGATGGAAGCTTTTATCACACGTGGTAGTGTAATGTTAATTTAGCTGTTTACATGAAACCTAGCAAGCTGGTGAGATGGCTAATGGGTTTACGACTGCAAGTCGCCTAGGAAATGATGTAAAAACTATGGTTACTATCAACACTTTAAGATGGGTTTAGCACTGTGTGGCATGTGTAATCGTAACATCCCTGCTGTCCGATTATAAACCTTTCCTGGTCAACAATAGAAAAACACATAACTGACTGGTAGACGCCAGCGTCAACGTCACCGCTATCAGTAACTTTATCCTGTTATGCTTCTACTGTCCTGGCTGATTGACAGACGTGTCGTCAGTCTGCTACTCGTTAACAGGTTTTACGCATTATTGTTGTCAAAGTCTATCGAGAGGAAGTGACACCATTGGTATGACTTACGTAAATGTTACTCGCCTATCCCGTCGTTTCAGAATTCACTAGCCTGCGACTAATTTGCGAGTGATATTTAATTCAATCGTTTTCACAGTGGGTTTTGTTTCTGCGTTTCCTCTTGCGTGAGGATGATGTCAGATTCTCGGCAGTTGCTGACAAAGAGATGGTTCAGCAGAAATCTTGCGAATTGTAGCCTACCATAATGAGCCTTCTCTAATTGACATCTATATCGATAGTGGGTAGATTTCGTGACATTAAAATATATTTATGCGGAACACATTACATTTTGTTTTGGTCGTTGACATTTCTGTGGACATTAGAAACAACATTGTCAGGTGGCATCTCTTGTTGTTTCTCGTTGTTCTGGCATACCTAGACACGATGGTATGTTATGACAGGTTCGTAATCTATGTGGACGTCACACCTGTCACATAGGTTTGCTGTTCGCCCAACCAGTCAGGCAAAGCTTGGTAGTCTTGGCGTACTAACAATACCTGACGACTCGTTATAGTCAGGACAAATTTACCGCCCACGGAACAGATAAAAGAAATTCAACTGAAGTTTTTGTCATGAAAGGAGAGAGCTGTATATAGAGATGCTGCCACTTGTATTGTCTTTTGTTGTCCGTTTTCATTCTTGCTACTAAACGCAGTCAGGTTACTTAGAACTGGCAAGGTGAAGGCTTCTCCACCCTTGTGTCTGTGGGTGACGTGAACGCATGAAAATAGTGCACTCTACTGTATGAATCATTTAGTCACTGGCTTCATATCAACCTGTTGTTTTCCTGTGATGTTTGATGTCAGTTATAGGTGTACTTGATTGATTGATTTCCCTCTCCTCTAATGTCACACAGTGTAACTCTCTCTCTCTCTCTCTCTCTCTCTCACACACACACAAATTCAAATTAAAATGAGCTTCATTGACTCAGACAAGAAGTGTTTCCAAAGCTGACAAATGCCAATACAAACAGATACAGTATATGTTTTAGGCAAAACAAAAAGAAAGGAAAAAATCAAATCAAATCTTTCTCTTTCTCTTTCTTTTCCTATTCGTCTTCCTCTTTTTCTGGCAGGTGTGATGTGTATGTGTGAGCTTGGTGCTGGACTTTAGTGGTACCGCACAGGAGGATGAATGCAGAGGAGGTGGAGCTTCTCAGCGACTCCAAGTACAGGAACTATGTGGCGGCAGTTGACAAGGCCCTAAAGAACTTTGAGTACTCCAGTGAATGGGCTGATCTGATCTCTGCACTCGGCAAACTCAACAAGGTGACGAGCAGTGAGCGCTCATGGTCCTTGTGAAGTTGTGCTAACATGTTTCCCTGTCAAAACAATGCCATGCACATTTTCCCCATGCATCAGATTTGTATTTGTAAATATCTGTATATTTGTAACTTCTGAATAAGTTGTTCAGTCTTTGGCTCACCATCCTGCATAAATGGATAAACCAAAAATTCTGGTTCTCACACATACTGATCTGCTCTGCACCTCAATCTGGCCAGCAGGCCTATCTCCACTTCTTCCTGGTCGCCTGAGGTAGGGAGCCAATCAAAAGCAGGGCTTTTACCCCAAGGTAATGGAGGCGTGTTTCACTTCAAATTGTGATGCATCCCACTCTCTTTCTATGCAGTCATTGCTCTGATTGGTTGTAGGCCTATCCAGTGCCTGCAGAAACATCTATCTATCTCTGATCTATGTCTGTTAACCTCGCTCATGGAAGTTGGATATGGCGTGAAACTGGCCAGACTGACAAGCAGCAGATCAGTATGTGTAAGAACCAGACTAGGCAGAACGTGTAGCAAACTTAAAAATGAAACGGGAGACGTCACCCTCTAGTTCCAAGCCAGCATTTTATTGATTTGGAACCTGCAGTAAAACCACATTGCACTTATGTCACCAAATGTAATGTGATGCTATGTCTCCATTTTCATATTCAGGTTTTGCAGAATAATGCCAAATACCAGGTGGTGCCCAAGAAGCTGACGATAGGCAAGCGGCTGGCCCAATGCCTGCATCCGGCCCTGCCCAGCGGGGTCCACCGCAAGGCCCTGGAGACCTACGAGATCATCTTCAAGATCATTGGACCAAAACGGTGGCCAAGGACCTCTTCCTCTACAGGTAAAGAATGGAGATTAGCAGTTAGCGTTAGTAGTTAGTAGTTCTAAAGTGTTAGTTTCATCGTGTGTAAACTGCAGCACAGTGATTTTATGCAAATTTAAAATACACACTCGGGTGTCAACCACTCCTGTTGTAATAACCACTTGCTTTGTATTGGATCAAAGTCAGACTATGATTTAATAAGAGGGACTGAAATTGAAAAACTGCATTCTTTTTTGTAGCTTTCTCCCATTTGTTGACCACATAGCTGACGTAATTTTGTGCTATCAATGTTTAAATGTAATCGTTAGGAAGTAACAGGTAATAGGTTACGGTAGACTTGCAAAGAAAAGTTTCGTATATCTCTTAGTGAAATTCTCCTATCTCATGTCTCATTTGTTTCTTTCTTTTTCTTTTTTTAATTTCTCATTTCTTTCTTTCTGTCCATCAGCTCTGGCCTGTTTCCCTTGTTGTCCAATGCTGCCATGTCAGTGAAGCCTGTGCTGCTGGGCCTGTATGAGACCTATTACCTGCCCTTGGGAAAGACCCTGAAGCCCGGCCTACAGGGCTTACTGACTGGAGTGCTCCCTGGTCTGGAGGAGGGCTCCGAGTACTATGACAGGTGAGAGAGAGAGAGAGAGTGAAACACCGTGGGGAGCAGACACACTTCCTGTGTCGGCCAAAGCAGCGCATAGTTTTAAGGGGCAAGGCTTGGCATCTGACATAGAAACAAAACTGACAAATTCACTGCACACTGCATAGCTATGAAGATTGACATCAAGACAGGTGAACGGCCTCAGGACAGGTGAAAGCGGAAAAGGCTTACTGTTCATCAAAGCTATGCATATTTTTAAGTGGTGGGGGGTTGCATATAGAGAACCAAGTGATCTATATGCTGAATTAGAGAAGCTAGCTGAAAGGAAGGTGGCACCAGTTACCAGCGTTGAAAATACTGTAAGGCAATAGACATTGAGGGCGAGAGAGACAGGTTGGCTGATACAAACAGAGCCTGAGCCAGTCTCAGAGGGATAGGGGGAGGGAGCACAAGGAGAAAGGACATTTCTAGACCTAGATGGCAAATTGAGAACATTATCCACCTGTGTGCATCTGTGTGACACCATAATTACCCCCAGGGACACAGACACACGCATGCATGCACGCACGCACACTCACGCAGTTAATCTAATTGCTGTACTCTTCCATCATTCATGATTGTACAGATCTGATCTCAGAGTATTACACGAGCATTGGCAGATTTCCAGAAATCAAAAACATGTAGATGTGTAAAATCTATGTGTGTAATGAATGCATGAATGTGTATTATGAATAATTAATTTCAAAAAATTGGATGACTTCAGACTGCTTGCTTCCTCCCTCTCCTGTCTGCAGGACCAACACACTGCTGGAGAAGGTGGCGGCGGCGGTGGAGCAGCCGGCCTTCTACAGCGCCCTGTGGGGCAGCATCCTGACCAGCCCAGCCGTGCGTCTGCCCGGGGTCTCCTTCGTCCTCCTGCACCTCAACCGCAAGCTCTCCATGGAGGACCAGCTCTACATCATAGGCAGTGACATCGAGCTCATGGTACGAGGCTACGCCGCCCCATATTGCATCACGTGGCAGATCAGTTGTGATGGGCAGGGTGAGGCTTTGAAATGTTCGAAGCAGTCGTGCCGGCAATTGCAAAGGATTCCATACAAACAGTCTGACACCCATACCATTTTGACATTTTAAGCCAAACTGAGCCATGGCCATGTGACAAGTGTATTTGGATCAGCACTTTGAAGCATTTGCATTTTGTGAGCTTGACATGGTGTCAGCACCTGAGTTTCCAGCATCAAATCCCTACAGATCAGACACTGTTGGAGTGAGTGAGTGAGTGAGTGAGTGAGTGAGTGAGTGAGTGAGTGAGTGAGTGAGTGAGTGAGTGAGTGAGTGAGTGAGTGAGTGAGTGAGTGAGTGAGTGAGTGAGTGAGTATATGTGCATATGTAAATGCAGACATGAATATGCACATACCCTTATGACCACCCCCAAAAAATAAATAAACGAATCAGAGACAATAACGACATCATCACCCATAAACAAATAAATCAGCACAATATGCTATGCCAGTTATATGAAAACAATATGGAGAAGAGTGATTTATTTGTTCTAACTGGAAGCTGTGGGCTTTTTAAAGTAGGTCAGCTCAGCAGACACAATGTCATTCTGCTGCAGGTTGTCGTCTTTTTCATCT
>PYXC01000316.1:97500-140000 GCA_015244755.2 Tenualosa ilisha | reverse complement strand
TGTGTGTGTGTGTGTGTGTGTGTGTGTGTGTGTGTGTGTGTGTGTGTGTGTGTGTAACTGAAACCCACTGGCAGAAGTGTGAGAAGGCTATGCAATCTGTGTGGAGGGTGTTAATGAGCCCTGTTGAATGACCCTGCTGTGAGAATTGCTCTAAGATTACATATTCTTCTGCCAAGATGCTGTTTCCTCACTTAAGTGGACAAGTGTGTGCGTGTGTGTCCGTGTGTGTGCGTGTGTGCGTGCGTGCGTGTGTGATGAGGTGTGTGAGGTGATCTGCATCTGTGTGTAAATGACTGTAGGCACACACAAAAATGAGACCGTGTGTGTGTGTGTCTGTGTGCCTTGACCTGTGTGCCCTGTCCTTTGCTTTGCTTTGCCCATGTCTACTCAAGCTCTGTGCTCTTATTCTCTCTCTCTCTCTCTCCTCCTTGAAGCCTACTAGAAGCATGCGGGTTATCTGCCAGGTACAGTAATGTCTGCTGCCCTCTCTTTCTCATTCTCTTTGTCTGTCTCCTCTCTCTCTCTCTCACTCTCTCTCTCTCTCTCTGCCTCTCTCTCTCTCTCCTCTTTCACACATGATTCCCCTTCAGAAGCATCCAAACAAACACTATCAATGAACCGCATGAATTTATTAAGGAGCCTGTTACCAGGCAACGATACAGAGATTACAGACCGCAGGAATTAATGAACCGCATCAATTAATTAACAGGCCGTCCAGCCAGGTCAGACTGTCAGCAGGCAACTACTAAACAAGGCAGTTTGGGAATCACATCAATGAATTAATGAAGCAGTTGGAATAGCTTAAATGCCACTGGCTGTGCTTAAGGACACAAAAGAGAGAAATGAACACTTTAGAGTGAGTCAGATGAGAGATTGCGTCTCACTTTTTAAATGACGTAGGCATGCACAGGTGAGTCATACCGACGGTGTGTGTGTGTGTTCTGATTGGATGGTGCAAGAAGGGGATTTAAACCATTTGTGTCTTGAAGTCTATCTGTCAGTCATGCGCTTCACTCAAACCAAAAAAGAAAACTTTCTCTGTGAAGAACACTTCCATGGTATTTGGATTTGTTTGTATTTATTTATTCATGTTTGTTTATTGTTTATGCATTCACTCATTTCGGCTCTGTGATGTGATCCAGCGCAGACGCTGTAGATGGTTAGGGATGCACAGTATTTACTTTGCCCCTGAAAGGTTACATTAAAGAATATATTGGGAGATAGAGGAGAAGAGAGGAGATATTTATTCATCCAAATGTGTACACAAATAAAGTGTATAATTTTATGATATTTAATTTTTTAGTTTTTGCGTTTAGTATTAGTTTGGCATGCTTATTTTGCAGACACAAAGCAAGATGCAGAAATATTTGTCATCAGGTATACAACACCAGAAATTAATTTCAGACAGGATGAGAAGAGTCCTGTGTGACCTCACATACTACACCCCCTGACCTTTCCCTTCTGACCCCCTTTCACCTCCAGGAGACGTACATCGAGATCCAGACGGAGCACCTGCCCCAGCTGTTGCTGAGGATGGTGTGTGCGCTGACGGCGCACCTGCAGACCCTGGGGCTGAGCGAGCTGACGCAGTGTTTGCGTCTCTGCTCCAAGATCCTCAGCAAGGTGCAGCCTCCGCTCGTCTCCCCCCTCGCTCTCCCCCAGGGGTCTGCCGCCGCCACCCCCACCACCCCAACCCCGACACCCACACCCAGCACTGCACCTCCTGCCCGGGACAATGAGGACAAGCGGGTAAGACACCCTCCCCACCCGCACCTCCTCAGCTGACCAATGAAAGTTTACCAGTAAAGATGTGCAGACTCTAGTTATTGAGCCCCACTGCATGATGGGCAGTGACCCCCTGGTTTAGGTGGACATCCTGACTTCAAAATAAAAGTCCCTCCATGTACATTATTTGTTGCAACTATTCACCAAACAAGATCAACCAAGCAGATCAGCAAATCAGTAATATCACTTATGTTGACTTACGTGAACAGGTAGGAGAGAGATATTTGGCAAGGACTTAAATGATGAAGCCAAGTTGAGTGTGGCCTTAGCAGTTCATGATTGCCTATGCAATGTCTGCCACGATGTTTGTAGACCTGACCCATGTTAGTGCTGGTTAGGATTTTCCTCAGAGTAAAACAAAGACATTACCAAGTTACTGTGTAGGTGGTGGATAGATGGATGCATTAATCCAGTAGAAATGAAGGTGTCCAGTAGCTTAAAACATACACACAAACACACACACTTTAAAAACAATCCCTGAGGACAAGTGTAAAATGACTAAAAATCTAGTGTGTAACAGATTATATATATATATATATATATATATATATATATATATGTATATATGTATATATGTGTGTGTGTGTGTGTGTGTGTGTGTGTGTGTGTGTGTATGTGTGTGTGTATGTAGGGAACATTGCTTGTTGCTCAGTGTTTTGCTCAATGCCACTTGTCCATAAATGTAAAGTGTTCAAGAAAAAAAGACCTTGTGACTCGCAATCAACTCGCACACTACTTGTAAATTATCAAACCATTTTCAGCAAGTAGTGACTCAGTTAAGAGATCATCTCTGTCTTATCTCTGAATCCTATCTGTGCAATAGGGAAGGTTAAAGGACAAATTGCACAACACCACATCTGTTAATGACACATCTACATTATAAACATACAGGCATATTTTTTGCACATTAAAGAGAGATATATGTTTTTGTGAGCAGTAAAAGAAATGTGCGACCGTTCTGTCAGTCCATTTGTCACACCTAAATATTTTCTCTTGATCAGGAAACAGACATTGCCTGTCATAACGACACACAACAGCACAATCCCCCAAGGACTAGGATGGGCAGTGGCCACAGTAGACTCATTCATTCATTGTCCAGGGGCCAAGGCTGCTCTCTGATGCTCTTGGCACCAGCGTATAGGTTATGTGCTGTCAGTGATCTATGCCCAACACACACACACACACACACACACACACACACCTCAGTAGAGGTGCTCTTTGTACGTTCCCAAACAGGGGATGCCTTTTCTCCTTTGCTTCATGATGAAATGACATGGCCGCACTTTAAACGGCCGCTGAAAGGCTCTTTGTGTGAAATGGGGAGAAAAAAAACTACCCATTTCAAGAGCTGTTTAAACAGAGTCAGTGTGCAATTTGGCCTTTTTTCTTTTTGGTTTTCATGGAATCACCGGGGAATAATGTGGAGGCGAGTGGAGTGGAGTGGAGTGGAGTGGCTGTTTTGATGCTGTTTTGAACACAGGTTGTGCCAGTTTCCACCCCCATTCCCCCCGCTACCACTATCCACCTCGACCACCAAATCGCAATGCTCAGTGTCCTCTCTCGGGTGCCTTGCTCCAACTTGCAGGGCTTTGCAGGCCTTGATGCTTGCGTGTGTGTGTGTGTGAGAGAGAGAGAGAGACCGTGTGACAGAGAGAGAGTGAGAGAGACCGTGAGAGAGAGAGAGACCGTGAGAGCAAAAGGAAGTTTAAAGGGGAACTAGGACTTTGGTCCTGGCCCTGCAGGGACTGGCCAGGTCTGTCCTGTGCTCTACCCACAGGCGGTGGCCCAGAAATGGGCAGGCTGCTCCCTGATGGTCCTCTGCTTTCCCTGTGTCTGTCCCCCACCTCCTGGAGCCCTGCTCCACACCGAGTGGGCAAAATGGTCTATGGACACCATGGACTGTTTGTGTATCTGTCTGTGTCTGTAGTGTGGGTTTGTGTGCAGGCCATGACTAGTCTGCATTTCAACCCGCTCTGTATGTTTCAGTGCATAGTTTGTGTGTGTGTGTGTGTGTGTATTGGTCTCTATTTTCCTTGTGTCTTTTTGTGTATGTACAGTGTGTATCTTAAGTGGTTCTTTGTGTACCTTTGTGTGTGTGTATGTGTATGTGTGTGTGTGTGTGTGTGCATGCATGTGAGTTAGGCCTTGTGTGCCTGTGTGGTTGTAGGTGTGTGTGTGTGTGTGTGTGTGTGTGTGTGTGTGAAAATGTGTGTGAGACCCTCCTGACATATCAGAGCATGCTTGTGTGTGAGCAGGGGGAGCGTTTTCATGCTGGCATGTGTCTCCCTCTCTCCCGGCTGGGTTACCTGGCCCTCCGTCTGTGTGTGTGTGGCCTCGTTTAGAGACGTGAGCAGGGAGTGGGGATGGATCCCGGGCCCCTGTTCATGTCCCAGGGTGGGAGACGGGACACCAGAGAGCCGGAGGGGAGGGGAGGGGAGGGGAGCGAGGCGTTTCAGGGGGCCGAGGGGACCGGGTGAGCGGGCTCGTCTCGCAGCTGCGCCCCCCTCTCTCTCTCTTGCTCTCTCTTTCTCTGTGGAGGAGCCCAAAGGGCCTCGTGGGGCTGTCCTTGTCATCCAAGCGGAAGTTTGCCAGTGCGCCATCTCCTCCTCCACACACTCTCACTCTCTTCCACCCCCCACCCTCCCGCCAAACACTACAACCCAAATATCCTCTGGGCTTCACCCAGGCGGGCTGCCATCTGAGCCAACTCCTTCCCCCCACACCACCCACCCAGCGCCATCCCCCTGTAGCAGAGGTGCATGCTGGGATGCCCTGAAGGTATACTTATACTGTGTGTGTGTGTGTGTGTGTGTGTGTGTGTGTGTGTGTGTGTTTCATGAATATGGGCTCATGTGCTGAAATGCATGCTGGGAAAAACCTGGCGCCCAACAGCTGTGTTGCTCTCTGCTGCTCCCAACGCGCGCGCGTGTGTGTGCTGGGGAGGGAGGTTGTTGGTTACTGCACCCAGTTCTCCCCTGGGTCCTTACCACGTCTGGACCTGAGAGGTGTGTGTGGGTAGTGGGCCCAGCAGAGACTAGTGTAAGGAGAGCATGTGGCAGAGTGTGTTTTTAGCTCAGTCCTCTGTGGGTGTTTGGGACGCTCTCTCCAGATCCTTGTTTGTGTTCAGCACAGATGTCTGACTTCAAGCGTGTAATATGAGACCATGGTGACAGCTGTCACTCTCCTCATCCTCATCCCATGCCAAGGGAAAAGAAACTGCTCACTGATAAGACAGGGCCTCAACAAGTGGCTGATGGAGATGGTTCTGTGTCCGACCATTGTGGATTCGGTCATTCACACAGAGAACTTTGCCTTTACATGGTTTTAGTTCAGATCAACAAGACCTTGAAGTTCTCTGGAGCAGTGCCAGAGTTCAAGTGTGTTTATGTATGTGCAGATGTATATCATTATAATAGAATGATGTATAATGTCAGGTGATGTTTTTCTTTCTTGTGCTTTCGTTCTCGCTCTCCTTCTCACTCTCACTCTCCCTGTCTCTTTCTCTCTTTCTTTCGTTCTTTCCTTTGTACCTCCTTTTTTCTAGTCTGCGCCGTGTTCTCTGGAGCTGCCCGGCCAAGTATTCGAGGATGGCAATGGTCACGCTGCTGGCGGTGGCGCTCCCGAGACCAGCTTCACCGATTTCGTTCAGTACCAGGAGGACGGCGAGCGGCGGCCGCCTAACGGCACGGACTCCGCCACCTCTCCCGAGGACCCCCCCTCCAATACCCCGACCACCCCGCGGCCCCCGGTCCGGTCTGGGGCGGCCCTCAGCAAGCCTCAGGACAGCCGGCCCGTGATGCAGTGCTGTCTGGAGCAGTTCCAGCACTTCCTGTCTCGCCTCATCACTCTTTACATCACCTCCCCTTCCGTAGGCGGCAAAAGTAACCACAACGGCAGCGCCACGGAACTCGAGCGGCCCGTGCCCCAACCCCCCAAAATGGAGCTGCTGAAGGTCGGGGTGGTGGGGGGCGTTGTCACGGCGACGACAAGGCGGGAGGAGGAGGAAGAAGGGGAGGTGTGCGGACGGAGGGAATGTCTGGCGGCCTTCACAGCAGCCTGCCAGCTCTTTCTCGAGTGTTCCAGCTTCCCCGTCTACATCGCCGAAGGCAACCTGAAGGCCACTCCCAGCAGGGAGGAGCTGGCAGGTGAGAGGACACACCTATCTCACAAGCACACACCTGTATCAGGTTCTTTGTGAATACCCCCAAAGCATACCACCAGTTCAGGTACAGTTTTACTGGAGACGTTGGGCTTTGACTGCACACACTTGAGGTCCAAATGAGTTGAAATTCAGACTTTGTATTTGTGCAGTTTGAGATGTGGGTTTTAGTCTGTGTTGGGAGGTCCTGTATCTATTGAAGCCATTAATCCTACTATGCTCATTTATGCACAGTGCGTGGTGCACATTCAGATCTCTTAAGGAATGTTTTCAGAAGAAACACATTCAGTTAAATGGAGAAATTTCAGTGTGTAAATCATGTTTGTAGTTGTGTGTAGTACCACTGTGTTGCTATGTCAGTGCATATATCCACCAGAAGAGGGCAGTATCGCATCAAAAGAAGCAGAGGTGGGGTAGTGGGACGCATTATGTGAAAAATAGGCTTTTATTTTGCATGAACTGGACTAATACTACTGCATCTCATTGGAGAGCAATTTCCAAAAACACACACACACATATATGTGAAAAAGGGTGATGTGGCTGATGTTCTTATAGATGCTATCCAAATCCATCCATGCTGATGTGTGTGTGTGTGTGTGTGTGTGTGGTGTGTGTGTGTGTGTGTGTGTTATCCACCAGATGGCGAACGTCCTGCGGGCTGGCTACAGTGTCTGATGGATGCGTGCTGTGCACCAGTGGACTTCAGCATCCAGGCTATGGCCATATCACTCCTCATGGACCTGGTGGGGCTCACCCAGTCCGTCGCTATGGTTACAGCTGAGCAGGTGGGCAGCGCTGACCCGGCCCCAACCATGAGCCCCAGTCAGGGCCGTGTAGCCGTGGTGATCCGCCCACCCCTCACACAGGGCATCCTCAAGTACATCGCTGAGAAGACCAACTTCTTTAAGGTGTGTGTGTGTGTGTGTGTTTGTGTATGGGTTTCCTTGGTCAGTCTGTTCTTAATGTACTTTTCTCTGAGTCTTTTTTTCTCTGTTCTTTACCATAGGAATAATTTTTCATCTTTAATAATTCCAACTTATCTACCTCTTTCCTTCCTCTGTCCCTCTCTCTCTCCATCTCTCTCTACCCCTCTCTCTCTCTCTCCCTCTCTCTCTCCATCTCTCTCTACCCCTCTCTCTTTCTCCTTTCTCTCTCTCTCTCTCCCTCTCTCTGTGTCCCTGTAGACTGTAGCAGTGATCCTATGGGAGCAGTTAGGGGAGGGGACTCCTCAGCACCATCAGCGCAGTGTGGAGCTCTTCTACCAGCTGCACAACCTGGTGCCCTCCTCCAGCATCTGTGAGGACGTCATTAGCCAGCAGCTCATGCACAGGGACAAGGTGCGCACACACACACACACACACACACACACACCACACACACACACACACACACACACACACGTACAGACACACATAGACAGTTCTCTGTCTCTCTCACACACACACACACACACACATACTAAAATGCTGACACAGTTTTCTCTCTTTCTGTCACACTCACTCCCTCTCACTCACACACATACACACACACACACACACACACACACGCAGACGCGCACACACACGCATGCATGTGTTCCCATGCTTGCACAGACATACATACTAAAGTGTGTTTCGTTTTGTCAGAGGGTGCGTCTGGAGGCCCATGTGAAGTTCTCCGTGCTGTGGCATCTTACCAGGGACCTGAATATCACCAAGTCTTCCCCTTTCAACCGCACTTTCGACCGGTAGGCCCCCCACAGTGCCACTGGCTCCTCTTGTATCAAGGACTTGAACCAGTACATAGGGTTAAACCCTGTCTCTCTCTCTCTATCTCTCTCTCTCTCTCCCTCCCCCTCTCTCTCTCCCTCTTTCCCTGTTTCCTTCTCTTCTTTTCCCCTCTCCGCTCAGGTCTCTCTTCATCATGCTGGACAGCCTGACCTACTGGGACGGCTCGGCGAGCGCGGTGGGCCGGGCGTGGCTGGACCAGGTGCTGCAGCGGCACGACATCGCCCGCGTGCTGGAGCCCCTGCTCCTGCTCCTGCTGCACCCCAAAACGCACCGCGTCTCCATCCAGCGCGTCCAGACCCAGCGCCACTGGGCCCACAACTTCCCCCAGTCTGCCCCCCCTGACCTGGAGCCAGAACCTGACCCCTCTGAGCCCATCTACATGAGGGACTCGGGCTTCTCTGATGGTAAGGCAGCACTTTACTGTCTATTTCCCTTTTTCCACTTCAGAGCTAGTTGGAGTGTGTGTGTGTGTGTGTGTGTGTGTGTGTGTGTGGTGTGTGTGTGTGTGTGTGCGTGTGTGTGTTTTCACACTGTTTTATTTGTTGGTACTACCGTAGTTCTAGAAAGGCTCAAATCAGGCAGCATGTCTAAATTTCAAAAGTTCAACTTGAGCGAATATCATATTTTGTGTAATCCTTGAAGTTTAATCTTGACAGAAAGTGAATTTAAGCCCTCATACACTGATACAGAAGATCATCAAAAGTATATATTGTGACATTATGTGACACTCCCACATATGAACACCAAAACTATTCATGTTTGCTCCCATTGTAATGTATTACAATGGGAGCAAACATGAATAGTTTATGTATTAAGTTGCTCTATCTTGGTCAGTATTCAGTGATCTTTGCAATTTGGGTGTAAATTGTGTTTTTCTTAGAATATATTTGTATGAGTCAATACACTTGTGTGCTAAACCATGCATTCATCTTTGGTCGCCTTGTCAGCCTATGGACAGGGCCGAGTGCGTCTGCTGCCACTGGACGACATGGAGCCCTTCAGCCTGACGGTCAACCCCTTGAGTGACAGCCTGTCCCTGCTGAGTCTGAGCAGTGAGAACCTGCAGCTGAGCGGTGACTGTGCTCCTCCGGACCAACAGGGAGAGCAGCCCAGTTCCGACTCCAGCGGCTCTAACAACTCCACAGTAGACAATGGCAGCTTTGAGGAGCCCGAGGTGGGAGGCGGTGGAGTCAGGGGAGGTGCGATTGGGTGTGACCCTACCGGAGAGCCCGCAGAGGACGAAGCGGAGGATGAAGACGTCGAGTCGGTGGTGATAGAGGAGGTGGTGTCCGGCGTGATGGCGGAGCTCCTGGATCAGGTGGTGCAGGCGGTGGAGGAGACCGCGGCGGACCCCCCGTCGCCTCCCGAGGCCTGGCCGCAGACGGACACAGACAGCACCAACTCTTCGTTGTCCTCCTCATCCACCTCCGCCATGGACACCCCCGTGAGCCAGAGGCTGGCCCTAGGGCCCTTCCCAGCCGGCGCGCAGCCCAGGACCCTCCCAGAGCTGGTGGCCGGGGGCACTCTCGAGTTCCTCTCCATCGCCTCCGCAAACACCACCTCCGTCTCCGAAACCCCCACGCCCCTGACCAGCGCCGCCCCGACCCCTGGCGTGGCCCCCGTTCTCCCCCGGCACGAGGAGCACCGCGAGGGCATCACTCGCCACAGCTCGTCGCCCTCCATCGTCACGCTCCCCGATAGCAGCTGCAGCAGCAGCGGTGTCGGCGGTGGATCCACCACGGCCGGCGGCAGCAGCGTCGGGGGCTCGTCGACGGACCTGAGCGTGCTCCTCCAGGCGGACGACCCGCAGGCGCGCAAGCGCAGCCACAGCAGCACGCAGCTAAGCCTCAAGGGCAAGATCATGGAGCGTCTGGCGGCGTCCGACAAGTCGCCCGGTGCCAAGCCCAAGGTGAAGAAGGCCAAACGCAAGGAGGAGGAGAGGAGGCGGCAGCAGCAGCAGCAGCAGCAACAGCAGCAGCTGCTCCAGGGAGACCGAAGTCGGCCGCCCAGCATCTTCTTCGGGGACAGCCTGGATCTGGAGAACTGGTACAGCTGCGGCGAGGGCGAGGTGTCCGAGATCGAGAGCGACATGGGGTCTCCCAGCGGAGGCGCAGGGGGGGCAGGAGGAAGAGAGGGGGGAGGTTCCACGGGCGGGTCGAAACAGCGTCTGGCCTCCTCTTCGTGCGCGTCTCCTCCGGCGCCGCGCTTTAACATCCATCCTCTCTACCAGCACGTGCTGCTCTACCTGCAGCTGTACGACTCGTCGCGCACGCTGCACGCGCTCTCGGCGGTGGCCGCCATGCTCCGCGCCTCGCCCGCCGCCTTCGTGAGCGCCATCGCCACCACCGGCGTCACGCACACGCACACGCCGCAGCTCTCGCTGCTCCAGAACCTTCTGGCACGCCACCGCGTGTCCGTCATGGGCAAGGACTTCTACTGCCCCATCCCGCAGCAGGACGCGCACACCGCCCACCCTTTCCGTGGCGCCATGTTCCTGGAGGTGGTGCTCTCGCTCTGCCTCTACTTCCTGCGCAGCTACTACGCCGCGCACGTGCCCGCCACCGCCCAGGACCTGGCGGGCAACCGTGCCATGCAGCTGACCAGCGTGGAGGTGCTGACGCTGCTCTTCGGCGAGCTGGCCAAGGTGACGGGCGGCTCGGCCAAGGGCTTCGCTAGCTTCATCAGCGACGTGCTGTCCAAGTGCAAAGTGCAGAAGGTGAGGAGCTGATGCCCTGGTGCTGTGTTTCAGTGAGAACATTAAATACACACTAATTGAAACTGTCTACGACCAGAGGTGTGGGCTGTGTATCAGCGAGAGCCTAAAACACTCTAATGTGTCCTGAGAAGGGTACACCTCACAATAGCTGTCCCAACACAGACTACGCACAGAGGGAGAACGCAGGCTTAGTATACTAATCAGTAACTAAAGTACACTTTCTAAAATAGTAAACTCTCTCTAAAATTGTATCTTGTGCCCTGTTCTACTATAACATGCTATCCAAGTACAAAGTGCAGAAGATGAGGAGCAGATGCTGGTCTTGTCCCTGTGTATCAATCAGAGACATAAATACTCCAGTGTGTCTCTGGGCAGATGGATACACAGAGGGGCACTGTGCACTAATCTCGGGGGCACCTCTCAGTCATTGGCCTAGTAGTACAAAGGGTGAACACTGGTTCTGTATATTAATCAAATATTAAAGTCCTTGAACACACTCTTTTGGAAGTCACAGTCTGGCTCTATCTCATTAGGTAAACTCTGACTTTACTTTCACCTTGTGACTGATGTGTCTACACTGTTAGATCCATGGGGTGCACTATTAATTGTAAGAATATAGTTTATGTATGAATCCTGTGCATGGTGGATGATGAGACCAGTGAGAAACAAATGAATTACTTACAGTTACATGCGCTATGTCGTTAATGTAGATGTTGTGTTTGTCTGTCAGGTGGTGCTGCACTGCCTGCTGTCGTCCATCTTCAGCGCCCAGAAGTGGCACGAGCAGCGGTGTAGCGGCGCCAACGTGGCGGCGGTGGAGGAGGGCCTGTCGGAGGACAGCATCATCAACCTGTCGGAGGACCATCTGGATGGCTGCAGCGCCCTGCAGTCTCAGCTTCTGCGTCTGCTGCAGAGCCTGGTGGTGCTGGAACACCGGGTGCTCGCTCCTTCCGACGACGGGCCTGACGTCGTGGGCGCAGGCGTCGCCGGAGCGGGCGGGAGCGGCGGAGGAGGGGGCGGTATGGGTGCCGCCAGGCGGGGGCGGAGGTGCGGGCGCGGGGGGGTTCGAGTTGCTCGGCGGCGAGGTGGAGCATGTGAGCCCCCAGCAGCCGTTCACCTCACTGCAGTACCTGCACGGGCAGCCAATCACGGCCCAGGGCATGTTCCTGTGCGCCGTCATCCGGGCCCTGCACCAGAACCACGCCTGCAAGATGCACCCGCAGTGGATTGGCCTCATTACCGCCACGCTGCCCTACATGGGCAAGGTGCTGCGCCGTGTCGTCGCCTCAGTCACCCTGCAGCTCTGCCGCAACCTGGACAACCTTGTCCAGCAGTACCGCTACGAGACGGGACTCAGTGACACCAGGTACCAGTGGCCCAAGTTCCACCACACTCCACACACAGTACTACTAGTACACTACTTGCATTTCTATAGTGCTTTTCACCCAATGCACTTTACAGTGGAAGGGGGATCTCACTAACCACCACCACCACACTGCCAAACCTCTATCATACTCTGTCAGTGTTCATTCTACTGCCAAAACTCCGTCATACTCTGTCAGTGTTCACTCTACTGCCAAACCTCCATCATACTCTGTCAGTGTTCACTCTACTGCCAAACCTCCGTCATCACTCTGTCAGTGTTCACTCTACTGCCAAACCTCCGTCACACTCTGTCAGTGTTCACTCCACTGCCAAACCTCCATCATACTCTGTCTGCACTCACTCTACTGCCAAACCTCCACCTCACTCTACACACTCTCCTCAATGACTAAAGGAAATGTCCAGATATTGCTTGCTGAATATAAGTCCTAAACCCCTGTACAGTACATTCTTGAGTTTATGATATTTGGCCAGTTCTTTTTGTTTACAGCAACCTACATAACACATGTATAGAAATGAACAATGCACCTGTGATCAGTAGATACATACTAGAGTGGGCACCACTGTAGCACTGGTATCTCGCTTACAAATCAAGCCTCAGAAACACGGGATACATCTGACATGTTCATATGTACTGTAGTCTTTCCTAATGTTGCGCATGTTTCTAGAAACATCACCACTAGATGGCAGTCTAAGACTGCATTTGAA
Source organism: Tenualosa ilisha (assembly GCA_015244755.2). Taxonomy (NCBI): domain Eukaryota; kingdom Metazoa; phylum Chordata; class Actinopteri; order Clupeiformes; family Clupeidae; genus Tenualosa; species Tenualosa ilisha. Next base: position 127,480 of record PYXC01000316.1, on the reverse strand, counting down.
TGTTGTCACCTTCTGTGATTTGGAGACAAAAATAGACATGCATGGCTGGACACATTACGCATGTGTGTGTATGGTGCTGTCATGCAGTAATAATGTATCACTGTGTGGGTAATTTTGGGATTGTGGTGTTCAGTGGTGCTCTTGAAATGGTGTGTGTGTGTGTGTGTGTGTGTGTGTGTGTGTGTGTGTGTGTGTGTGTGTGTGTGTGTGTGTGTGTGTGTGTGTGTGTGTGTCTCGGCACACGCGTGCATGCTGACGTGCCTATGGAATATGTGCGAGAGGAATGATTGTGTGGAATATATATTGTGTTGCTCGTGTGTGGTGTGTATCAGTGTCTGTGTGTACATGTAGATATGTATTTGTGTTTGTGTACATATGTGTCCTTTCACTTCTGACTGTGTGTGTGTGTGTGTGTGTGTGTGTGTTCAGACCCCAGTGGATGGCTTTGTGCATTCCCCCTGACCTGATTCTCACTGTCCTGGAGGGAGTAACGGCCATCATCCACTGCTGCCTGCTGGACCCAGCCTCTCAGTATCACCAGGTGGGGGCGCCAGAGAACTGCAGAACAATAACGAAGAGCTGTTTTGTGTCGCTCAATAGTCATTATAGTTCAAACCCAAATACTTAATGCTAAATTGCTCTCTTTTGCACATGCCTTTGTGATCTATAGTTTAAAGGGGGTTCATAGAATGGATGAGTGGAGTATTGCACATTGTTTTCTGGTGTTAAAATGGAACATATTAAACTTTAATTTATCATAACATAATTAACATAGCTCAAGTGCAGTTTTACAAGCCCGATTTAAACCTTATATTATTGGGTATTGGAATGATCTTTTTGGCTAAATGGTGCCCTCTTTGGCAACCACAACTGAACTACAATGCTTTCTGCTATTTGACATCACATGTAGGCTTTGTTGTAATTCACACATGTTTTAGTGGCAATTACTAAGTTCAAGATTTTTATATGAAGGAGGGCACAACCACGCCTCATGTTCATTATAGCTCTTTGGCTATGCACAACCTCTCCTAATTCATCAAAGTCATGGAAAAAATGGTTTTCCACATTATGTCTCCTTTAATGCAATATAAATGCTAACATTCTGCTTTATTGTTTCCTTCCTGTGTTGCTCATATACCTACACCTTTGTGTGTGTGTGTGTGTGTGTGTGTGTGTGTGTGTGTGTGTGTGTGTGTGTGTGTGTGTATTCTAAAGCTCCAAGTGAGTGTGAACCAGAAGCACTTAGCAGAGGCACGTGCAGGCATCCTGTCCATCCTGCACACCATCATGTCTTCAGTGACACTGCTGTGGAGTGTGCTCTACCTGGTGGACAGCTCCGACCGCCCCGCCGCGGCCGCCGCATGCTTCAGCTCCAATATCAACCTTGGCTCCACCAAGGTAACACACACACACACACACACACACACACACACACTTGCACAAATTAGCTCACAAACACTGATTGTCACATGCCACACACTCCCACTCGTCCTCTTTTTCTCTGTTTTGCTCACTCACACACACACACACTTACTGTAGACAGAGGTTTGGTGTTTCGATGGTTTGGTTGAAGCTGTACTCTCTTGCGCCCCCTGTGTGCAGAACCTGCGTCAGCAGATCCTGGAGCTGCTGGGCCCCATCTCCATGAACCATGGGGCCCACTTTATGGCCGCCATTGCCTATGTGTGGAACGAGAGGAAACAGGTCAAGAGCTCTGCCAGGAACAAGGTACACCGCTCGCGTGTGTGTGTGTGTGTGTGTGTGTGTGTGTGTGTGTGTGTGTGTGTGTGTGTGTGTGTGTGAGAGAGAGTGTGTGTTTATTTCTTTTTGTGTATAGTTGGCTAAGGTTTTATTTGTTTGTATATGTTGAAATGTGTGTGTGTGTGTGTGTGTGTGTGTGTGTGTGTGTGTGTGGTGTGTGTGTGCGTGTGCGTGCGCACGCATGTAGGTAATCCCCTCAGCGTGTGAGGAGCAGCTGCTATTGGTGGAGCTGGTGCGGTCAGTCAGCGCCATGCGGACAGAGACTGTCATCCAGACGGTCAAGGAGGTGCTCAAGCAGCCACCTGCCATTGCCAAGGAGAAGGTAGACTAGTCCTACCACACTGCTCTTTTTGAACCACTAAACCCTTTTTTATAACTCTTAATTCCCCCCTTTTCTCTCTTAGTTATATATTTGTGTTTCACCTTCAGGATACTGTGTATAGAAGCTTCTGCAAAGTCAATGAATCTAAATTGCCATCATTTCAAGATTCATGATGGAATGCAGCTAGCTCTGTAGTGAAGGTTCTAATAGAGCAGTCGTCATTTTTCTGTCCATGTGTAAAGGCAACGACCTTGTATTATACAATGGGGTATAAATGTATCTGTTAAGTATGAGTAATGGACACTTTGAGCATTTGGCTTTTGGCTTTTGTCCATCTCCAACATTAGCTGTGCAGTCTAATTAATGTGGAAGTGCTGGGGCTTTACGTTATAGTCTTTTGACAGGGAGAGTTTCTCAGAAGTTGTATAAATTCAGTCTTTTTCAGTATAGTCAGAAACACCCTTTCATTCTTCGAATACTTTAACAGTGACTCAAGTATACTGTCAATTCAAAGTATTTTTAAGGGAAGGTAATGGATAGATTTGTGATTGGCTGCTTATTGTGTAATTGTAGTGTAAATCTATATATTTGAAATTGTAATCAAATGTAACTTGTGGTTTTTAAGAAATATTGCGTAGCAGTGTAAGTCTTGTCTGTCTTTAGTCTTCATTGCGCTGATGTGGCTGTACTTGTGCAGTGACGTAACTCTTGTTTGTTGACCCAACTGCCCTCTCTTCTCATCACAGAAACATCTCTCTCTGGAAGTGTGTATGCTACAGTTCTTCTATGCCTATGTGCAGCGGTAAGCAGATCTCTCAGATCTCGTAGTCTCTACTTGCACCCACATGCTGTGTCACATCTGTGTGTTGGTGTGTGTGTGTGTGTGTGTCTCATCATCAGCAGCAGCAGCATACAGATTTAGGGTTCAAAAAAAACGCACAGACTATACATGCCCAATGTAAAAAAAACAAAAAAAAAAACACAAGCCACAAAATTTTTCAAGACGTTCATACCAGTGCCTCCACATTGGTGACTGGTACCGAACTGCACTGTAGCTGGGATTAATCGGCAATGTTACAATGCCATTCTGTGACCTATTTGAGCGACAGATTGATTTATACATCTGGCCAATATTAACAAAAAAATCTTAAGGCTAAGAGTAGCTCCCAACAGGAAAATTTATGAGAAACCCTTAAAATAATAGGTGTGGCAGTCATAACTGTAGGACTCCTAATCTTTTGGACTAAGAGTAATTCACAAAGAAATGTTGTGCTAAAAGTAGCACCTAAGTTTGGGACGGCTTAGAAGTAGTCAAGACTAACTAACTGACTAACTAACTCACTAAAACCAAGTCATAAAACATCCAAAGGCAGCAGTTTGTATGCAGCACATCTGTAATCTTTTGAAATGCACATGCAGGGTCACGTGTTCGAGGTATGTCATCAAAAAATTAATATGCAGCTTTCAAGAAATGCAATCATACCACCAAAACCACTGTTGAAGTATATGTACTTTCAATTAGTATACTACCTATCTATGTAAACGTGTCATCATAAATGCAGTGCAAATATTCTTTGAGTATTATGTTACAATTTCATTTGTAGCTTGTGATCTCCGCCAACACTCACTGGAAAGATACTCATGCAGCAGTACAACAACACAGCGCAGCACACCAGTCACAGATGTAAATACATTAGAGCTGATGTCATCCATACCAACAGAAATCTTAAAAGTAGGCCTCAGCTGCTTTGTGAATACGTTTGATAAGACAACTCTTGGTTAGCAACTTTTAGCGCGATTTAGGAGTTCTCTTAGTGCCAAGATCAAATTCTTTGTGAATATGGGCCCTGGTTCCACAGCAGTGCTTTAAATGTACTGATGACTGCATTACAGAACAGGGCACTAGCACACAACAGTCATTAAAGCCAACCTGTAACTTCTGTAGAGTTGCCTTTTTAAACTTTGCCCAGGGTGCAGTGTACAGTGGAGTACAGCATGCTTTAAAAAGTTAGATTTTTACTTCGTCTGAACACATATAGGTTTACCTAGCCAAAATATTAGATTAGCGTGATATAACATGCAGCACTGCCTTTATATCATCATCATCATATCTGGTCTGTGAAGTAGTGACCCAGGTATTTTGTTTGTGACACCCATCACTTGTTTTGACAGATAGAAAACTGAAAAACACAGCTCACCTTTAGTTCTACATATCAAAACAACACCCTTTTAAGCATTATATTGCACATCCTGTTTCATCCCATACTCAGCATATGTATTCAGTAACTGCTGAAAGCCAGCACTGCGAGGAGAGAGAATAGCCAGGTGATCAGCATACATAAGATGGTTTTCTAAAGTGTTACCAATCACAACCAGTTTTGCATTCATTTAGTTGTTTGGATAATTCATCCATGTACATGTTAAACAGAGCTGGTAAAAGTAGCCCTCGCTGACGCACACCATTGCTTACACCAAAGGAAGCAGAGACACTGTTACTCCATTTAACCTGCATTCTCTGTTTTGCATATCAATAGGTCAGTACCAAGCTTTGTTTTATAGCCAATCTGATTATGAGTGGTGCCCAAATAATGACTGGGTGCATCAAGTAAAATCTTCTCCAAGATTTTGGACACTACACTGACTAAGGGTATTAGCCTACACTTATCCACACTTCCAATCTTGTCTGCCTTGTCCTTGATGATGGACAACATAGTATCAGGGAGCAGTCCATGAGTCATGAAACAAGTAAAATGAATGGCAAGCAGTGCTGCAGCCTTAGTGCTTGCAAACTTAAGGTGTGTGTGTGTGTGTGTGTTGTGTGTGTGTGTGTGTGTGTGTGTGTGTGTGTGTTGTGTCTGTGTGTGAGTGTGTGTGTGCATGTGCGTGCTATCCATGTGTGTGTGACATTTTAAGTGTGTGTGTGTGTGTGTTTGTTTGTGTTTGACATCTATGTGTGTGTCCTCCAGCATCCCTGTGTCCAGTCTGGTTGACAGCTGGCCGTCTCTGCTGGCTCTGCTGAAGGACTCAGTGCAGCTTGGCCTCCCCGCTCCAGGACAGTTCCTCATCCTGGGGTCAGTGTCCCCTCACTCCTCCGCACTCCCCCTCACTCCTCCGCACTCCCCCCTCACTCCTCCGCACCTCCTCCGCACTCCCCCTCACTCCTCCGCAGTCTCCTCACTCCTCTGCCACTCACTGTGTTTTAGGCTTAAGATGTCTGAAAGCTTACAGTGATGTCTGGAAATTATAGTTACATAATTGGCCCTCTCACTCATGCGGAATCTCATTTCAGTGCAAGAATAGAGTTAGTCATTTTAGTTATGTATTTTGCTGATGGTGATGTCCAAAGCAACTTGCACGGCACCAGTGTTAAGGGCCAGGCTCCCTGGGTTGAGTGATAGAGTCAATAAAGCCTTTGGCTTTAAGTGATTACTGCATGCTAACTCAGTATCTTAGTTAGCGTGAAGCCATCTCCCTACAACATAACACTGCACAAGGCATTTAATGTTGTGTATATGGTTTGTGCATATTGGAGTAGTCCTGATGAATTAAGAGGGCTCAGTGTGTGTTTAATATCGGTATAGACTGACAAATGGCTTTGTGTACATAGTAATGAATAATGCATTGTTGTGTGTAGAGTCTTGAATGAGTTCATCTTGAAGAATCCCAACCTGGAGAGCAAAAAGGATCAGCGGGAGCTGCAGGTGAGAAAGGACACACCTGTTACCTGTATCAGAGACGATTGATAAGCTGTCCTTGCCTGTTTGTCACTAGAGCGAGAGGAAGGTCAGAGTCGCAGCAGGTAGACATTTAAGCCATGTTTTGTTGACATGACACGGCTGAACTTCTGTCAGTCGGTCAGTTTTATTTCTGTGTTACCGTGTGATCCTGGCACTGGCAGCTTAAGCTCAGTATGGATGCCCCCTTTAATAAAATAACAAGATTCCATTTTTATTTTTGTCTTATCCTAACTGTGCTGCAATGTATTTCAGGATGTTGTTTTTATTATTTGTTTTGCTTGAAATTCTTTTTTTCCCATTACATTTTCTCACTTTGAACATAATGCATGGGAGTACATAATGAACATAATGCATTGCGTGAGTAGCTTTCGAAAGACTGCCTCTTTTCTTGTACTGTGCTCAGGATGTGACGCATAAGATCGTGGAGGCCATCGGGACGATTGCCGGCTCATCACTGGAGCAGACCACCTGGCTCCGGAGGAACCTGGAGGTCAAACCTTCACCCCAGATAATAGTGGATGGGTCCAGCCTAGAGACCGACGTGGAAGGTGTGTGTTTCTGCCCTCGCGTGTGTGATGTGTCTGTGTGTGTCGTGTGTGTTACATTAGAGTGTGTGCAGTCGTTGGCTAATGCTACTAGTACAGTCGCTCTTATTGATTGGTTGCTGTGCATGCTTGTCTGTGACCTGTATGAAGACTTTTGACACTGTGTACAAACATGGTAGCATACAGTATGCCACAGTGATGGCAGCATACTGTTGTGTTATCTCACTAATCACGTGTGTGTGTGTTTGTGTGTGTGTGTGTGTGCCTGTGTGTGTGTGAGACGGTGTGTCTGTGTTTGTTTGACTGTGTATGTTGGTGGGTGGTTGAATGTTTGTGCGTGTGTGTGTGTGTGTGTGTGTGTGTGTGTGTGTGTGTGTGTTTGCAGATCTCATGCTCACAGTGATGGAGGCTTCCAGCTTCACTCCATCTGTGTACAGCGTTCATGCCCTCACACTGTTGGCTGAGGTAAACACCCCTGAACGTGCCCGGCACACAGCACAGCTCCTAACAGTGCATGTGGTGCTCCTGAACATGCCCATGTCCCCTCACTGCCGTATAGTACAAAGCACTTAAGCACCTGTAGTTCACTCACATGCCAGTGTTATGGATGCACCACATCTCAGTAAACACTCTACCTGACACTCTTGAACACGCCCAGACCCACAGGCCTAGCTTCCCAAACAACAGCATGTTCTGATTCTGCATGTGGTCTGATTCTGCATGAAAGCCTCACAAACCTTGTTAACACACTAATCTGGCCTTGAAGTTTACCCTTCAGAAGACATGGGCTATCTCTCAAGGCAAGGCGAGTTTATTTATATAGCACACTTCCTACACAGGGATTGTTCACATTCACATTACATTTAGGCATTTAGCAGACGCTTTTATCCAATGCGACTTACAAAAGAGGATAACATTCAAGCTACAGCACAATGAAAGAACTAACAAGGAGTGCATATTGCTAATATAGAATCTGCACTATTTTAAGTTGAAAGTGCAATGTTCAGTGTGCTTTACAAAAATAAAAGCCAAGTGAAGGACAGAAATTAAAAGCACAAATGGATAAAATGTAGATGAGCACATATGTCTCAGACCACACACCCACCACCCAGTAGTGCACTGTTCATCTGAACACTTCCTGCTTTTCTCCTCACTATCTGTGACAGTAAAGCATTAAAGTTTAGAGCTCCTGAAGGAGTCAGCTCTTAATCCACAGTCAGTGCATTAAGGTGTGCTATCCATGCTTTTTCCCTTGCCTTAAGCAGTAATGTGTTTTGTGTGTGTGTGTGTGTGTGTGGTAGGTGCTGGCCCATCTTCTGGATATGGTGTTCTATAGCGATGAAAAAGAGAGGGTCATTCCCCTGCTGACAAACATCATGCACTATGTGGTGCCTTATCTTCGCAACCACAGGTACAGACTCACTATTACTTCTAATGCTACCACAATGTATATTCTCAACTGTACACACACACACACACACTCACACACATTCACACACTCACACTCACACACATTCACATTCACACTCTCTCGAACACACACACACACACACAGAAGTCCCACAATCTTTTCATCTTATCCGTGTGTGTGTGTGTGTGTGTGTGTGTGTGTGTGTGTGGTGTGTGTGTGTGTGGTGTGTGTGTGTGTGTGTGTGTGTGTATATCTATGTTTATGTATAACCTATTGGCAGTGCCCACAATGCCCCAAGCTACCGTGCGTGTATCCAGCTATTGAGCAGCCTTAGTGGGTACCAGTACACACGCCGTGCCTGGAAGAAAGAGGCCTTCGACCTATTCATGGACCACACCTTCTTTCAGATGGACTCCTCCTGTGTCAGCCAGTAAGTAGTGACCCCTCCCTGGCATGATGGGTAATGTAGTGTCCCTGTTTCATACTCAGCATGCCTAGTGAGTCTTTAAGATGTCATCGTAAGTTGATTAGGTTCTCCTGATTTGCTGGTTGTTGTGTTTTGCAGCTGGAGAGCCATCATAGACCACCTGATGACTCATGATAAAACTACATTCAGGGATCTGATGAGTGAGTTGCAATGGCTTTCCCTCTTGATTGCTGTGCAGTGCTGATCCAATCTGAGTAGACATACTGATATTAATTAAAAAGAATTAAAAAGTATCTCTTTGTTTACACATGAGCCTAATGCCATGACTAAATGACCTTTAGTTTGAAACAGCAGAATTGCCACATGGGGAGAGTTTGCTAACCAGAATGATAATTTGTCTATTCAGCTCAGCAGGCTGTTACCATATAGATTACATTATCGCCAGTAATGATATGGCTGATGGATTTAATTTGTAGTTCTCTTATTTGTGTGTGTGTGTGTGTGTGTGTGAGAGAGAGAGACACAGAGGAGAGAAGACAGAGAGAGACAAGAGAGAGAGACAGAGAGAGAGAAAGACAGAGAGAGACAAAGAGAGAGAAAGACAGAGAGAGTTTCTGATGTAGATGCATTAGTTTACTGGCCCGAAGCTTTTTTTGTTATGGTTGAAAAATTCTGACTTGCACATCATCCATAGTGATCCAGTTTGTGTTGCTGGAGATGTGTTGTCAGATTTATACAGTTTCAAACTCATCCATGCACTCAGGAGAGCTTTCCTGAGCTGATATTTCTGCTGTCGTGGCATATTTGCATTAGTGAACATTCAGCTGACTGCTGTAAATTGGCACTGCCGATGTTAATAACATTGCTGATATGTGCTATCAGTAATCCCTTTGTTTGCTTTTTGTGTGCGTGTGCGCTTGTTTGTGTGTGTGTGTGTGTGTGTGTGTGTGTGTGTGTGTGTGTGTGTGCGCATGTGTGTGTGTGTGTTCAGCACGCGTGGCAGTGGCTCAGAGTAGCTCTCTGAACCTGTTCACCAATCGGGATGCAGAGCTGGAGCAGAGGGCCATGCTGCTCAAACGGCTGGCCTTCACCATCTACAGCAGTGAAGTAGACCAGTACCAGAAATACCTGCCAGACATCCAAGGTACACACCACACAGACACACACACATATACACACACAAATACACACGGACAAACTAGTGCCAGAAATCTCTGCCAGACTCCCAAGACATGCGCACACACACAAAAATGGTATATGCTTGATATTCAGACTGTCACCCACACTCTCTCTCTCTCATTCACTCACACACACACACACACACCACACACACCACACTGATCTTCACATGAGACATTGTCCCTCATTGTCCCTATTCTGTTATCCCTTGTCTGTCTGTGTCTGTCACCCATTTCTTCTTATTTCTTTTCCTCTGCATTTCTACTTTTCTCTGCACTCCTCTTTGTTCCTGTCTGACTCACTTTTCACTGCTCTTCTCCCGCCTCCCCTGGGCTCTATTCACCCTCTCTCTTCCCTCCTTTTTCTCTCTTTCTCTTTCACCTCATCTAATTCTCACTGCTCTTTCTCTCTCTCTCTCTCCTCTCTCTTTCACCTCATCTAATTCTCAGTGCTCTTTCTCTCTCTCTCTCTCTTTTTTCTTCTTTTTCTCTTTCTCCATCTCTTGGTGCGTTGTTCTTAACACTCCCTCCTCCCCCTTCTCTCTGGGTCGCTCTCCCTCCCTCTCGCAGAGCGTCTGGTGGAGAGTCTGCGTCTGCCTCAGGTGCCCATCCTCCACGCTCAAGTGTTCCTGTTCTTCAGAGTGTTGCTGCTACGCATGTCTCCCCAGCACCTCACATCACTGTGGCCCACCATGATCACTGAGCTGGTGAGAACACACACACACACACACACACACACACGCACTATAGACCACACCCACTGAACCCCATGATCATTAGAGCATTAGAGCTGGTTAGAACACAGGCATGTACACACACACACACACACACACACACACACACACAAACAAACAAAAGCATACACACACGTTCATTTTTTCCAGTGGCTGTAAGAGCAACCCACTTCCACAAACACCACTCACACTCCGAGACAAAGACACTCACTTGTGAATGGGCTGTGTTTGAGGAGACGCGGCAGTATGTACTTGTCAAAGTCACACTGACACTGTGATGCACCATCTGATTATAGCTATAGCGGTGTCACAGAGAATGAGTAAGGAGAAGAAAAAGAAAGAGAAAGAAGAGAAAAAGCAAGTTCAGAAAGAAAGGCTTTGAATCTAGAAACCCTTTATTTAGAACTACACAGTTCTTCAGAATACAGGAAGTTCCATTGACTTGAGTTGAATAAACTCCATCACTGGCAAAAGATTTTGTCCATCAAAGTCACATCCTTCAAGTGACTGCAAGTAATCTGTTCACTTATCACCAGAGAACTGTTTGCTGTTAGCAGAAACCTTGAAAATGGTGAAGGAATCATTTACTTCCAATTCAAACAAAACCACTAGGGTAACCATGCCTTCCTCTACACACCATTTCCCCTGAACTGAAAATCGTCTGCTCCCATGGTAAAGGTGGCTTTACAACTACATCTCATCATTGGACATTTAAACATGGACACTTGGACAATGGACATTTAAACATCACATCAATGTCCTACATCATTTATTTCATGGCAATCCATGCAGGGAAGGCAAAAATAGGGGAAGGCAGAGAAATCAAGTGAACATATTGAGATAGATAAGTGAAGCTGATGCAGGGTTAGAAAACAGAACGCCATTATACTGACCCTACACTGAATTTATTCTAAATTCCTTGCCTTTTCCTCTCAGGTTCAGGTGTTTCTACTAATGGAGCAGGAGCTGATCGCAGATGAAGACATCACCAGGTAAACCTCACACCATGAACTTGCATTAAATACACTGATTTGTCAATGATCCCATGACCTTTGAACTGGTGACCTTTGCATATCCTGCAGGACTTCTGGGCCCTCGGTGGCTGGCCTGGAGACAACCTACTCAGGGGGCAACGGCTTCTCTACCTCGTACAACAGCCAGCGCTGGCTCAACCTCTACCTGTCTGCCTGCAAGCTGCTGGACCTCGCTCTAGCACTGCCCTCAGAGAGCCTCCCGCAGTTCCAGATGTGGGTAACACACACACACACACACACACACACACACATTGTAAGTGGTAGTGTAACACACACAGGCTCACGCTCTACATGAGTATGTAACACATACACACCCACACTAACATTACCTTAAACTCAAATGGCCAAAACATTCCAGAGAAGGTTTTTCCTTTCGCACTGATTGCCTCACAGCAGAGTCTGTCTCAGTGGATTAATCCTCTTGACTTTCAGCACCTTGGCCAGCGACGCTGCTGTACTCACCACTGAGCTGTCTAGGGGCTGTTTTCAGAAAGTCAGCCCAGCTTATATTAATATCCATTGAAAAACATTCTCTTTATTTGTATTCCAGTAAGATGACAAGGTATTAGCATAACTGGAAACATTTGCATAGCAATAACAAAATGATTGCTAGTAAGCTTATAATGTGATAACATCTGTTGCCCATAACAGTTTATTGGTGTGTTTGTTTGTGTGTGTGTGTGTGTGTGTGTGTGTGTGTGTGTGTGTGTGTGTGTGTGTGTATATATGTGTGCATTTCTCCATCTGCTCTGCAGGTACCGCTGGGCATTTGTCCCAGAGGCATCGGATGACTCTGGGCTTGAGGTGCGGAGGCAGGGAACCCATCAGAGGGAGTTTAAGCCTTACGTGGTGCGTCTGGCCAAACTACTGAGGAAACGCGCTAAGGTGGGCATGACTATCTATGTGTCAGTCAATCAAAAAAACATATTGTACAGTAGCTGCCACATCTTTAAAGAAAGGCTTACTGTACAAAAAATGATGCATCTTTACATTTGCAATGATGTCATGGAATTCCTGGTGATGCAGCATTGTTGTCACGGGTTGGAGGATGACCATTTCATAGCCTATGACCAAATTATGGCCTTAGTGCTAAATGGATTATATCGTATTACCTTACAAATGGATTACATTAATTACATTGATAATTGATAAAAGGAAAATTGCCACATTGTCATTATAAAATATATAATTAGTCAGTGCATTACGTCGGTGTATGTATCAGATAATTGCCATTGTCCACCTTTTAACACATGACACTTATGGACAAGGGATTAGAAGTCATCATTATCCTGATCATGATCCATCATTATTCAATTATGACTCATTGTTTCACTATTTATGATCCTCTGTGCAGAAGAATCCAGAGGAAGACTGTTCCACACGCACGCTGACGTGGGAGCCGGGCCATCTGATGCTGACGCTCTACGTGATCCGCAGCATGGAGCAGTTGCTGCCCTTCTTCAACCTGCTCAGCCAGGTGTTCAACAGCAAGGCCAGCAGCCGCTGTGGCGGCCCCGCACACAGCCCCGCGCCCAGCGATGGACCCTTCTCCACCGGCAAGGACGGCAAACTGGAGAGCCAAAAAGTCTTCTGGAGCCGCGCGCGGCAGAATATCGAAGAAATGGTGGAGAAGGACTTCCTGGAGGGACTGATCAAGACGTGACCAGATTGGACGTGACCACTAAAAAAAAAACCAACACAAACATTATAAGGGACAAGCTGTACAGATTACCCAAACCTCAGACTTGTAAAATAAATAAAAATAAAATAAAGGACAAAATGTCATAGGGATTTAAAAATAAAAAAGATATTAATGACATTTGTACATTTTTTTGTTTTTGTATTTATAATGACTTGTAATTTGTTTCTTTTTTTATTTTCTGAAGCGATACTATTTAACTTAACTGACTTTGTTTCTACATTGTGGAGCTGCTTTGACAACACTAAACTTGAGAGATTTGTGAGCCCTAAGGGACTATGAAGTTTCTGTGTGCCATTCCATATCGTTGTGGTGTATTTCAATTATGACAAAACAACCATATCTTCAGAATCCACCATGAATGGTGAACATTACAGTATGCATCCAGTCACCTAGACAGTAGCTTGATGATCCTGCCACGGAATTGCACTTCATGTGTGGGATTATACAATATCATTCCTGACCAAATATCATTAATAACTCATCTCAGTGTCCGAATTTATCAATGTTGCAATATAAATTTTTGCTGTAGCGGGTTTGGTTTCCTCCTGAGCATGGGGAAGGGAAAATGTTCATCATAATGACTGCAAAACTCATGAAAATTACCGACCCTTTAGATTCTCAGATCTCATCAGGTCAAGATGCTGACATGTTTTTGACGTATGTTGACAGATCTTGTGTGGCTTGGAATAAAATAATGATTTAAAAAATGTTACTGTGGGATTGTATTATACATTTCTTAAGAGTACTTTCTGACATAAGGGACAAGGGGGATTTTCTTTCTCCCATAGAAAAATAATTCCTTTCACAAGTACTAGGCGATTTGTTCCACACGTGAGTATTACACTGGCCGAATGCTTTTCTAGCTTTATTATGGTTTTATTTGTTGGGGAAAAAATCAGAATCTTACATCAGAATAAGTTGGTTTCATATTGTGAGTACAGCTAACTTCTAAGAAGGTGTGAAATTAGCCTTTTGTGTTTCTCTTTCTCATATTTGTTTAATATAATATCAGTCATATGAAAATGCCTCCAAAGTTGGACCAGAAAAGGCAAGATAACAAACGAGCCTAATGTATTTTAAATTCTGTTTGTATTTTTGGAAAGTTGTGGGTGGTGGAGCAGTGGTAATATCATCCCCCTAAGATCTATAGGCCGGGGTTAAGTACCCAATATGTGTGTAATTTTTTTACCCAGGACAGACAATCACATGAAAGCCCTCAAACATGTAGTCAGTGCTAAATGAATGCTAAGTACATAAGTAAAGGTTTATTTGATCCACAGCTGACCCGTAATATTTAGTGATAAACTGAAATAAAATAACAGGAATAACTTGTAAAATAACTCACAGATTGAGAATTAACCTTGGTCTTTGAGTCCTAGAGCAGTGACATTACCACTGTTCCAATACATTTCATATACAGTTTTCCAAATTCAAACTTTAACATGAAGTATTCTTGGTTGGTGCTTTACATTGCTCTGACTGACACAACTTATTATATCAGTTTGAATTCAGTTTGTATCTTATTGAAACAATATTAAACATGTCAACAGCGTGGTCGGTTAGTTTAAATGTTGCTCCAGGACCACCAAAAAAAACAGAGTTGGTCTCAGACTGAAACCAAGTGTGTGTGGGGTGGGGAGTGAGGGTGGGGTCGTTGGTCGAGGTGTGGTAACCTCCAACAACTAGGCTTGATTTACACCGGATTTCTCCTTTAACTAGGTGCTCAAACTATGTGCAGTATAGGCCTAATAAGGAGCATCTGTTTCTGCGCTCTCTAAAAAAAATAATTGAACTTCTTATAAATGACAAAAGTATGCACAGTAGTTTGTATGGTTTGGTTACAATTACAGAACACGCAATTTGCCAGTGAGTGGCTGGTACACAATTTGACTGCTATTGAAGTTTAGGGTGGCGGTGTGGCATGTGCCCTGTTTCGCCCCCACTCCAATCCCTCTTGTCTTTTTTTCAAGTTAGTGGGTGTGCAGAGGTACACCCTATCCGAGAGAAAGGGGATGCGATGCTACCGGTCATTAATGACGTGTCACCCGACTCGGATGAGTGGGAGGAGTAGTGTCGGAAATAAATAAATAAATACATATCCCAGGAACGCAAATTCACCGATTCACCATCTTCCATCTTCTTAGTTTCAGGCATAGCCTGTCGTTTAGGAGTGGTTAAGGGGAGAGTAGAAAAAAGCAAATATTGCTTTTTCAAATACCCGGAGATGAAGAGGTCAGCCCGGAATTTACCAACTCAGGAGATTCTGCGCTAAAAACTGGGTTCGTCGTGGAGATTAAATCCTTAAACGGGAGGAGAGAAAGGCATCGACTGGTCCAGCATCCCACGGTCAACCGTCATTTTCTAGACCGAGGCAACGAGTAGCCTATTTTGGCTCGGCTAGAAATATTGTAACAGCTTCTTGAAACGAATATAAAATCCCAAGCCTTCTTTTGATAGCAACCGATGAAGCCTATAAAAAACGATTTGTAGAGTAGCTTACCGTTTGAGAGAACGCCGGACCCACATCTCTTTATGCTACCGCGAACCCATCTCATGCGGATGCTGGTCGTAATTTGTGGGCGATAGTGTAGTGAATATCAGCTTTTAATATTTTGATACACTGTATGGGCTATTGCTAAGAGTGTGGGTTTAGCACGTTCTAACTGCCAGCTTGGACTGTTGATGGAAAAGCGTCGCAGCCTCGCTTGTTTTGCACGTCAAAGCCTTATCAACCTGCTCGTACTGTTCCAGGTTTAAATACAGCATTTCAAAAACCTTGACTTTATCCCAGATATCATCAGGGGCCTCATCAGGACGAATTTAATACCAAGCTCTGGAAGATACTTTATAACATCGCTATTAAACCCTTGAGGATCGACGTTCCGGTGAGAAGATGTCGGGGCAGACTCTAACGGATCGTATCGCAGCGGCGCAGTACAGCTTAACGGGGTCGGAGGTGTCCCGAGCTGTCTGCAAAGCTACCACTCACGAGGTGTTGGCTCCGAAGAAGAAACACCTGGAATGTAAGTGCTCCATTGATTGGGTAATTCCTAGCAGACCGGCGTGTGCGTGTGTGAGAGAGATTGTATGTTAAGACGTGAATGTGTGTGTATTGTTCATTCAGCAGTTTCATTTATCAAAGGAGCACATTGAACCCATTAACACTACACATATGATCACACATAAATTTGACACTCACCCTGTCTTTGCCAGCACTGCGTTAGCATCAACCCTAGTCCACATTAGGATTAATTCTATTGTGGCTTGAGTAGCCCACAGCTTTGGAGACTGTAGCCTATAGTAATGAACAGCCTATAGACCCTGCTGGTGGAAGGGGGGCCAAGAGAGGCTTAGAGAGACCCCCACCCCCCAGGCTCTTCCAAAGCTGGAGATTAGCCCTCATCCATTGTCCTCAATGGAACTTTCACTCCTCATCAAAACATCACCCCTTCCTCCCTTCCTCTTTTACATTAGACCTGACTGTGCAACAACATGACAGCCATTTAAATAGGTCAGTTGGTCTATCACAGCTTCAGAATGACCTGTTGTAGGTCATGGCTGTGCTAGAACAAGAAGAAGACCAAGGCCAAGTGATTCATCATTGTGTTCTATACATCGATGACTGCTGAAATGACTAAGAAGTAATATTACTAATCTACCTGAAGATGAGGCAAAGAGATAAGATGGAAATGATAGTGGGTGGTCAGGGGTGTCTGAGGGGCAGATCTACACATCTGGTCTTCCAGGACTGATCAATAATGTATTAGTAATAAATAGCCTGGCATGTCTCAATTACGGGGTCAAAGGGTAGTGCAATGTGCCACATGGTAAATATGTGGCTTCTGCATTATAGTCATTATTGGTGAAAAAACTTGAGAATCTAAAACCTCAATGAAATGTTTCCCCTTTACCATCTCCAGGGAGGTTGTGTTTTTCAGTGTTGTCTGTCTGATGGCAAGATTATGCAAGAGCTACCAAGCTGATTTTACAGTAATGGAACTGTGTGGATGGAGGGATGGAGCATGGTCTAAGGAGGAACCAAGAAAATTCTTAGGTAATGGCCTTAACTTTCATGAACCTAAAGAGGTAGGGCAATTTACCCCTAGCCTTAGTCAGTGCCGTTTAAGTGATCCCCTAATAAAGAAGCCTAGAACAACCAGTTTGTCTCATTGTGCCTCACATGAGTACTTGTTTCTATGAACATTCCTCCATTGTTTTTCAGCAGAGGCTAAGGTTCACAAGGTTCAGTCTAGGTACGGGCTCCTTGCCTAAATCAATGCACTCCAAACAGCCCTCATCAGCATTATAAAGGGGACTGACTGTTTGTGGCAGGTGGCCCAGCATGCCAGTCATGCCACACCCCTCACTTCCTGTCCCAAGGGATTGTGGGCAATTAGTCCATGTCAATTAGACCAAATGGCTTTTGCTTGGCTCTGACTGAGCTGCGTGTCTTGGAAGTCAACATGCTTCGGTTCCACTTACACATTCCCAGATGAGATTTTTTTATATTAGATGAAGAAGGATGTATTTGTATTTTAACCTTATTTAATTGTCAAAATTGAGAAATTGAGACTGGAAAGTGCTAGAGACCTTTTCTTCATTTGTATTGTCTGAGAGTGTGTGTGCCACCATTGCTGAAACTGCTGGCACAGCGTCCTCTTTCACTGGCAACTGACATAGCAGTGGAATAGTGGTGATGTCACCGCTGTCATCAGGAATTGATTGATGGGAATTGATGAGGCTTCAATCAAAAAGGGCCACCTTTGATGTTCTTTGGTCAGCAGTTTTCCCTCTACTCACAGATGATCATCTCTCTCTTTCTCTCTCTTTCTCTCTTTCACTCTCTCTTTCTTTCTCTCTCTCTCTTTCCATCTCTCTTTTTTTCTCTGTTTAATCCGCAGAATTATAATTGAAGGTTAAGTTATCATTTGTATGTGGCTTTAATTTCTAGGAAAGATTGAGAGAAGAGAAAAGAGAGAGAGAAAGATCTTCACTAAACAAGACCTTGTCAGATGTGCTTTAACCATTAGCCCAGTAGTGTGTATCCTTACCATAGTGTAGGGCAATTTCCTGCCTGACAGACATCTGACTGGGGCTCCCTGAGGTGCACTGGAGTGGCCTCACACTGAGAGAGAGCTACTAGGCTGGGAACACACAACTCTGAAGGTGTTTGATATAGTTTCTTTATAACATCATGATGTGGACACACTCTACTCTACACTGTAGGTTTTATTTTCTGGAGCCTTATAGAGCAGTTATGTTTCCTGCTTTATGACAACTGTGTAAATTTACCAGTTAGTGCACTTACAATACACTTACACTGAAATCCTTGGAGACTTTTTAGATCGAAGGTTAGAGGTTCTTCATGCAGTATAAAGCATCACTGTTCACAGATCAGCTGCTCTTCATGTCTGGGCACTTTTAAAGCTGATCGCTTTTGTCTCCTTTTACCTGAGTGTGTGCTCACAGCAATTAAATTTCTGTTATCTGCTCTTTGTGATAGCCATTAGTGCATAGCCTTTCATAAGGCCAAATAAAAGCATTCCGAGACGTCAGGAGGATAGGAGGTTAAGACAGAAGGTCTGTCTGACTGGAAGATGGAAAAACAGCATCAGCCTCTCAGCGAAGCCTATCCACCCACACCCATTGTCACTGCCTGTTGTGTGTCTCAGGCGAGAGGTGTCTTACACTTGTTACACAAAACAGGATTTCCCAACTTTGGTAAAATATAACTATTTAACATCATGTAACATTATTTTGACACAATTTTAATTTTCAGATAAAATAATAAGCAAACGATTTGTTACCTGTCTGTGAAATATGCCAAAATATATTTTATCAATCATTTATACGTTTGCACATGCTGATCACATTTATGGATTGCTCACATCAGGCGGTGACACCCATTGTCCGTTCCCTGCTCTTTTTGTAGCCATTATAGTTCCTGCTTTCCTTTACCCTAGTATAGATCTGTAGAGTGGGTCTTTCATCACTAGTTCAGTTTGAAACCTCTGGCTACCCTGCACCCCTGTACAGATCTGTGAAGTGGACCTTTAATGATTAGGGCATGTTTCCTTATGGGAAGACTGCACTGCTTCCCATTACCGCTCTGGGTTGATGCTGAGGATACTAGCAGGTGGTGTCTTAACTCTCAGAGTGACATAGACTCCCTGCTGAGAGGCTACCAAGGCATGGTTCCTTCCGTTCTGTTACTAAGCAGAGCCCCATGTGGTCCGAGCAGAGCGGTTCTCCTAATGGAGATCCATCAGTGGTAATGAGTAGAGATTCCTTAGAGGCTTAGAGACATAGGCCATTGGGCTGTGACCATCACTAGTTTCCAACATAAAGCATCCAGCTGTGTGTGTGTGTGTGTGGGCCCAGGAGAGGAATATGCCTCCCTTTGATCAGCAACTGTATGTGTGTGTGTGAGCCCAAGAGAGGAAGACATCTCCCTTCGATCAACCATGGTGTTCAAGAGTCTGTTAAGAGGATGTGTGTATGTGATTGTCTGTGTGTGACTGTTGGCCCAAGAGATGTATACATCGCCCACAGTTCCGCAACTGTGTTTATGTGTGTGTGTGTGTGTGTGTGTGTGTCTTTGTGCTTGTGCGCAGGATGTGTCTGTGAGAGATTTTCCAGAGTGTGGGAAGACAAATGGACTGGAGTTACATGTAAGACTAGTGAAACATGTAATGCTTAGTGCTGCCTCCTTTTTTGTTTTTGGCAAGAAGTTTACACTCTGTTTCTGTGACATTAATCATATAACTTAGTGGGCCAGAGAATGATGGCATGAACAGTGATTATGGCTGGAACAAGTCTCACTCCGAGTGCTTGGTAATATATATATAGCCCACAGGAAAGCTCTACAGTTCCAGCCCTCTCTATCTCAGAATGGCAGCATCATGCTGAAGTTTTGTGCCACTTCCGGAATGTACCAGATGCTCTGTTGAATCTTGAGTGCCATGTTGGCATCTTAGGCCTGTGAGATGAGACTGTACTATTGTGTTTTATGAAGAATCATGTCCTCCCCTTGAGACCCAGCTGCCTGCTTTCTCTCAGCACTGGCTGCTGCTAGTAGCTTCTGCTACAGAATTAGCATCCTGTTTGTGTTTCTGTTTCTCTGCCATCCTCTGTTTCCTCTGAGCTGTCAGGCAGCCCTTGGTCATTTGGTCCCACCGGTATTGTCCGTGTTGCAGTGAAGGTAGTGAATTAGGGTGGATCTGTTTCACTTTCAGTAGCTACTGTCTAGCAACACGTGATAGCCATGCTTTGCTTTTGAGAGAGTCGCTGGATACTCTGGACACGTTTGCAGTGGATGAACAATACTGTGCCATGCTTATATGGACTCTATATTGCTATCAATGTTGGAAACAACAATTAGCCTAGAGTGGGTGTTAGCTACAGACTGCAGTGACTAAACTATTAACTATGAATCTGAAGTAAATCCTCAATCTTGTGCTGATGTGGTCAGACACAGGCATACACATTGCCCTCTTTTTCTCATTACACTTTTCTTCACTCATAATGCATATCCATGCTGCTCACTCTCTCTCTCTTTCTCTCTCTCTCTCTCTCTCTCTCTCTCTGTCTCACACACACACACTCTCTCTCTATAAATGTGTGTGTATGTGTGATTATTTGATGAATATTTCACCACCAGTAATTGCTACCTGACTCACAGTGTTGTCTTGATGACACATAAATACTCTGTCTCTCTGCATCTGTTTATATGAGTGTGTATACAAGCGTGTGTGTGTGTGTGTGTATGTGTATGTGTGTTTGTGCGCCTTTGATTAAGTCAATGCATGAAATGGTTGTGTAGGTGGAAGTTACACCTTGGAAATTGGTATTGAATAGGGTGTAATTGAGGAGGTGTATAATATTTCATTATTCCTGACTAGCGATGTGCATGTGTGGTTAAATATAATATATATTCATTCTTCCCAGTGGTGTCTGTTAGAGTGCATCGTTGACGTGTTCCTTGTGCTGTTGTAAGTAGTGTTTTCAGTGGGCTGTGTTTTGGATATGCAGGAAGAGGCTCTCTTTGTGACAGTGCAGACGGGAGTCCTGTTTGTGTTTGAAAGGCATCAGATTATAAAGGGATTATTTTATGTCATCCGGCCTTTTAAATTCAAAGTCCTTCCGGCTGCATCAGATGGAGTGAATGGGTTTGCAGTCACACAAAGACACACAGCACAGAATGAGGGTGTGGAATACACAGAGAGAATACTCTCACTTCCTCTGTCCCTCTCTTTCTCTTTTTTCTTTCCATTTCTTTCTCTCTCTCTCTCTCTCTCTCTCTCTCTCTCTGTGTCCCACTCTTTTTCTTTATCTAGAATAAATAGTTAGTTGGACATGAAGAGATTGAATTTATAATTTAGGAGATAGAAGTGGAGTTTTAATTTGAGGATATACAGTAGATTATATACTGTTGGAATGGGGACACATACAGTAAATCAGAGGAATTATATGAGGATTAGGCCCCCCCAGCTATCAATGTAGCCACAGACTGAGATACGCAAAACAGCATTGGCTTTACTCTGCTGTGGTGAAAGTGTGCCGCATTTGTGTGTGTGTGTGTGTGTGTGTGTGTGTGTGTGTGTGTGCTGGAGAGAGAGAGATAGTCAGAGAGAGAGAGAGAAGCTAGCATACTCCTGTCACCTAAGCTTCCCCTGAGAAGGTAAAGGCATCTCTGATATCATGCCATCCCTGACAATTTCTGTTCACCTTCACCTCTGGCTGCTGCCTGGCAGCACTCTCCAGCCTGTCAGTTCTGCTAAGGAGCTTCAGCACCACGGACAGGGACCAGCCATTCTGTTAATGTTGCTGCTGCCGTCTAGACTTGGCATAGCATCGCTCCTCTCCTCACTGTCCCTGGCAACCAGCTCTATCTCTCCTCTCTCTCTCTCTCTCCTCATCTTTTCTGTTCTTTGTCCTCAGTGCTTGCCAAGGTCACTGTGACCTTCATGTCTGGTATTCACTCACTAATGCATTTCTTTTTTCTCTCTCTCTCTCTCTCTCTCTTTTTTCTCTCTCTCTGTGTCTCGTTTTCCCTCTTCCCAAGTGTAAACAAATGCTCACACAAACACACAACAAACACACACACACACACACACATACATACACATACACACTCATGGACACACTCATACGCACACACAGACTTCTCAGGCGGTATGACATAAGCAGCCTTCCTATCACACAGTCATCAGGCTGGTGGTTAACCTCTGACAAAGGCCTGTGATTGGCTGGCTGTGAGACTGGGTTGAAGGGGAGGGGTCTGCTCATGGGCACAAAGGACTTTAATCACTTCCTTAGAGAGCTGTGGAGACACACACACACACATTACAGAAGTAGCAAATGTACACACATATACACACACACACACACACTCAAGCATAGTGCTGAAAGTTGTTTAGAATAACACTGCAAAGCTGATTGACTGCTCCCCTTGGCAACACTCACATCCCATAATTAACCAGCTGTGTAAAATGCTGGTTACTAACCACAAGCTGTTCTAGACCCCGCCCCCCCCCGTCCGTCTCTCATGAACACGAACTTTCTCATCATGGTGTCTCTCACTCTCTCTCTTTTCTCTCTCTTGCTCTCTCCCTCCCTCCCTCCCTCCCTCCCTCTCTCTTAGTCTCTGTCTGGTGCTGTGTTGGTGGCAGCAGCAGCCTGTCTTAGCAGACAAGTGTTTGGCAGGGGTGGCTGATGTTGCCAGTGGATTGGGGGTTTAATAATGCAGAGGGTGTCTAAGGGTCCTGACTAATCAGCCTGTGCTGCTGCTGCTGTGCTCTCCAGGGACAGATCAAACTCAGCAGGCCCACATGGGGAACCAGATTAGCCAAACAAACTAGGGTGTCTGTGTGTGTGTGTATGTGCGTTTGTGTGTGTGTGGGGGGTTGTGTTTATTCACCCATTTGTTTATGTGTGTAAGAGTTCTGTCTTCCTCACTTTCTCTCTGTGAATATGTGTGTGTGTGTGTGTGTGTGTGCTTGCCTGTGTTCATTTCTTTAAATGTGTAAGAGATCTGTCCCCCCCCCTCTGTGTGTGTGTGTGTGTGTGTGTGTGTGTGTGGTCAAAGGAGGAAGTGCAGCATGCTGTTATCACAGGAGCTGTTGTTTGATCAGGAGATGATGAGTGGGAGGCTTTGTGAAGGTGAGAGGTCTGCAGCTGTTTGTCTGCTGAGCACTCTGTTGTCCCTCGCCGCCATCACAGGATTTAGGAAATCATACACATGACATCAGAAGCCTCAGAGTGGATTACCCTTGGACAGCTGTCTGAGTAACCTGTTTTTGGTGTGTGTGTGTGTGTGTGTGTGTGTTTGTTTGGACCAATATTAACACTTGGGTTTGAAATCACCCTAAACACAGATAAGACACACACATACACACACACACACACACACACACACACACACACACACACACACACACACACACACACACATATATACATACACGCATATACATACACCACCACACATAGTTGTCCCCTGTTGTTTCATTCACAAAACACAGACACAAGCACACACCATGAGACTATAACTGTTCTTTTACATGCAGCTCATAAGTGGGGGATGGGTGTAATGTGTGTGTGAGTGTGTAAGTGTGTGTGCACGTGCCTTTGAGCACCTGCAGTATGTGTTTCTCTGCTCCAGGGAGAAACATGTAACAGCAGAACACCTTTCAGGATCCATTCATGTGGAGAAAGAGAGAGTGAGAGAGTTATATGCAGAGAGTGCCTTCTGATGTGGTTAAAATGAGCTTTAGAATTCACAACACAGTTTGAAATCTTCTGTTGTCCAGACACTTAGCATAAATTGATAATAAGCCTTCATAGTCTTGTGCTTGTGAGAGGAGGAAATATCTCTCTTTTGAAGGCTTCGAGGGATGAGTAAAAAAATCTCACTATAAGGTGATGTATCCCCATCTGTAAGACGCAGCCCAAACCTCACAATGGTGGACAATTGTGTCCACAGGCTCCAGTGGTGAAAATAGCTGGTGAAAAGATAGCTGATAGCCCTCCTGCAGTGCTCTAAAGGCTTCACAGTAATTATCTTCTGCTGTCATTACTGAAGCCATAGATTCCCAGCTCAACATGGAGATAAAACTGCATGGACACACAGTAGAACAATGTCTCTGTTGCACTGTGATTGTTGTCTCGTTTCTTTAAAGTAGTTTGTTTGTCTGAAGAATCACCAGATCCACCGACCAAAGCTGTGTGTGTGTGTGTGTGTGTGTGTGTGTGTGTGTCAAACCTGCTCTAGGATCAACGGTTTTGTCTTTAGAGTATAGTATTCACTAGTTTAATCATAGATTTGGCATGAGCACATGTGGCTTGGTCGCTGTCTGTGGTCCAGGCTGGACGATGAGATCGCAGAGACCACATGAGGGATGTCCACTGACCCTGCCATGGATGGGCTAATGTGAGCTTATAGCTATGAATGAATTGGAAGAGAATGGGGAAAAGTTGCAGTGCTGGAGTGTTTGATGTGGTGGAAAGGTGAGGACGATAAAAATCTCCTTTAAAGGAGAAATCCAGTGTGAATCAAAGTGGGGAGAGTGATGGCTGTCAATCATTCTGATGTACTCTTCCTGAAATTTCTGTAGAAATCATTTATGTGACCTTTACACTGGTATCACTGACCTTTATGCTGACCATCTGTCTAGTCTACCAGAGACCTAGGTCTGCCATTAGACTAAATCTTAGGTCAACCCATGACAAAAACTGGATTTCAAAACTCTGTTGTGTGTGTGTGTGCGGGCATGTATGTGTGTGTAGTCTTATCCTTATTTTGTCCTGCATTTTGCAATCAGGTTTGAATGAAATATTATGCTGCCTTAGGAACACAAGCTACACATACACGCACACACACTCTACTGACAGTACCCTTCACTGCATGAGAGAGATGAGCACAGCAGCTGTAATAACACGTTGCTATGCGTGACATCAACCATTACAGTTTTTTTTGTTCTGAAAAGAATTTTGGCCCTGGGAAAGAGCTCTGGTTGCCAAGGCAACGATCTGGAGCTCCTGTCTTCGTGTCGTTCGATTCCGGAAGCCATCAGAGGAGGAGGAGTGAATGCCCTCTTCACTGTGTGTCTTCTCATCATATCTGAGTGTGTGTGTGTGTGTGTCTGTGTGTGTGTGTGTGTGTGTGTGTATGTGTGTGTGCGTGTGTGTGCATGCATAGGATATGTGTGCATGCCTGCATGTGATAGACAAGAAAAGATGCAGGTAAGTAAAAGATACTGGTATATACTGTATTTTAATTATGATGTGTAGAGTACTGGACAGCTGTCATAAACACAAATACACACACCTTCTCTCTCTCTCACACACACACACGCACACACACACACAGAGCGAGAGAGAGATAGTGAAGTTGACATATTGATATTGTTGTTAACATCTGGATTCAATTATTGTTTTTCCCTGCTGATATGAAACATGTTAAGTGAGCCAATAGCAAAGCTACTGTATGGTCGATGGCCCATCTGCACTGTGTGCCAGTGAGTGGTGACAGCTGTGATCTCAGCTGTGTGAGTGAGTTCAGTATTGATGAGTATCGATGAGTGAAAGTGGTGATGACTAGGAATCAAATGGTGTGTTTAGTTTGGGCTGCCTGTGTTGCCTTTGGCAGAGATTTGTGTTGGCAGTGGGCCCATGGACAATTCGGTCATAGCACCAGCCAGGGGTGTGTGTGTGTGTTTGTTAGTGTGTGTTTGGGGTGGCATATCTGTTGGAATCAATTCCTGCTGGTAGCTGAAATCTTGTGCCCTTAAGTGGCACCACTTGTAGGCTACGAGACTCTGTCAGACCTGTTCACATTAGGAGCCATCACCTCTGCCAAGGAGGCCATGTCCTGTAAAACGATTCGCAAAACCTGCTGGCCTCATTCTCCTGGGACTGTCTGAAGTGTCTGCGGATACATGAATTACTAATGTCACTGTGTAAATGTTCTCCTCCATAATTCTTCAATCCACATTCATTCTTCATCCATATAAGATACCACCTTTGCAGTTTGCTATTTGCAAGGGTGGGTCAAAGAGCTATAGAGTAATTGTGAAAGTAACAGTGTTTTGATGAAAAAGGAAGGTCAATGAAAATTGGAAAGTCACTTCAGTATAAGAAATGCACTGTATTGTACAGTACATTTGCCTAGGTGCTTATTATGGGTCTTGCATATCAAAGACAGTTACTTTACTGTATGTGTAGGCGGAAAGAATACAATTAATACTGTAACATTTTGGTTCTTTTTCACACATTCAGTAACCAGGTAAATGACATAGCAAAACCTAAGGCAGAATCTGCTTATTTTGAAAGCAAAGTTTCGCGTTTTGTCCTCCTTTGTGTTATGATCGACTGAGTGCTCACATGGCTGACCACTGATTGTGTTGTGTGAAGGAAAAAATGCTTTTGCTGCATGTTTTAAATGTTTTGTCACCGTCAGAGCCTTTTGCAAACAAAAATGTGTGATTCTGGGCAGAGTGCTCCTGTTTAGGCTTTTGCGTTAACTGATTTGAAAACGTGGATTCTGAAGTGATGGCTGCATCAAAGCAATCAAGGCAAACTACCGTAAGTGTTGTGGACATTTTGCATGGGCAGAAGACGAACCCTCTGTATTCTAAACTGCATCTTGCTTATGGAGATTTGCTTTGTTTTGCCCTGCTTTTGTTTTGGTTTTTTGGCCAATGCTGCATAATGCAGTTTTACTTTAGCTTTTGCTCACGATACAGAATTACCAGTAGATCATTTTCTTGTTGACGCTGCAAAGTACAGAGTTAATTTGCCTTTTGCTAATGTTGTGAGGTACACCATTAGTTCAGCCTAGGAAGTATAACGTTAAGAGAAGATGGAGTGATGCACTCTGCTGTGTTTGTTTTTAATGTGAATGGACTCTAACTGCAATATTGCTGCTGTCTCGAGGCAGTCATGGAGCAGGCAGGTAGGCTGCAGACTGGACACATTTTTGATTGGACTGTGTGACTGTATTACTGTCATCTGCACTCAGTGAATTCTCTGTGCTCTCTGTCTAATGTTTCCACTGTCATCTTTCTCTCTCTCTCTCTCTCTCTCTCTCTCTCTCTCTCTCTCTCTCTCTCTATATATATATATATATATATATATAAATATATATATATATAAATAAATATGCCACTTCTCCTAACCATCCCCCTTTTCTCTTGCCCCCTGTGTGTGTGTGTGTGTGTGTGTGTGTGTGTGTGTGTGCCTATGACGTCACACTGTACTACCCTCCTCCCCCAGCATGCTCTAGTGCATGATTATGCCTCAGGTGGTGAGGCTTAAAAATAGAGCAGTGTGTGTGTGTGTGTGTGTGTGTGTGTGTGTGTATGTATGTCATGTGTGAGAGACAGAGAGAGCTGTGTGTGTATGTGTGCAAGTGGCATAGCCATGCACATGGTTTGTGCAAGTGTGTGATCTACCTTAGCATGTGATCGTACATCTATCTACCTATTGTATATCTATCTTCCCATCTATCTATCTGTCCAGACTGTGTGTTTGTGTTTGTGTGTGTGTGTGTTTGTGGTCTGTGTACTTGTGCACATTTGATTCTGCATGTGCTGTGAACACAACTGAGGTGTAATTTAATCTGTGTGAGAGACTGGGTGACACAGTGGTGAGATCTCACATCTGCCCCTCTATTTCGTCTGCCTTTTCCTCAGCTCTCCTCTCTCTCTCTCTCTCTCTCTCTCTCTCTCTCTCTTTCTTTCTCTTTCTCTGCTTTCTGTGAATAATTTAGTAGCTAGTTGGGCATGCTGAGGCTATGCCTGTATGAGTCATTGCAAATGTGGGCTGAGGGTCCTGTTTTCTGTTTGTGTGTTTGTATGTGTGTGTGTGTGTGTGTGTGTGTGTGTGTGTGTGTGTGTGTGTTGGGGGGGGTGGGGGTGTGTGCATGTGTGCGTGCACATGTGTGTCCTGTGGGCTGGGGTTCAGCTCCTGTAAGCTAAGCAAGACAGTGGCAAATAGAGAGAGAGACAGAGAGAGAAATCCCCCCCCCCACTCTCTCTGTGGGTATAATTAGTTTCTGCCATAGCTCAGTAACATTATTCCTTTTTTTTGCCCAGTCTTGAGTTAAGGGCTGAGTGGGTGGGCAAGCCCTGAGGGCTTATGTGCATTTGTCAGGAGACTGCACTATTTTACTTGAGCAGGAGCTGCTCCATTAACCCAGTGCCAGCCTCAGGGACTGACAAGCTCCTAGTGCAAGCTACAGTGCTGTCATCGCGATCAGTGAAGTGCTGACAGGTCCCAGAGTAGAAGTATAACTTTCGCTTTTTAGACTGCCACATGTGAACATGGCAGTTCCTAAAGATGTGGGCTGCATTTCTCAAAAGAATTATAAGCCTACAGAGTTCCTCTTAGGAACATCTGGTGGTTTTAGGACCATCTGAGAGAGAAAAACACACAGAAACAACGTTTGTAAGATCAGGTGTAGAAAACGTGCATAATGTACATGGATCCATTTTCATGTGGCCTGATTCATAAGGCACTTAGTCCAAAATGGCAGGACTTAAGCTCAAAAGTTTAAAATGCTCCTAATTCAGTAGATTGACATCTACTGTGAACGTCTGCAGAGATTAATCCACAGAAGGAGAGAATGTGTTGGTGGCATTACTGTGAGGTACCATGCTAGCGTGAAACAGTCAGGGAGCATTAATTGCTACCACTGCTAGTGTGCCAATGCCGCTTCCCTTGCCTGGAGACCGCACTGGGAGATTTAGCTTTTTTTTCCTTTTTGATGGAACAATCTCTCTGGTATTGCTATTACTGTAGTGCATAACACAGTGTGATCACAGATGGACTTGTCTTGGTTTCCAAAGCCTCGTCTTTGGATGCTTTTTACAGTAACTAACCTTGTTGAACTGCATTAGTGTAGATAAGAGAGTTGCGCTCCTTGTCTGGCTGTAGGTATGATGTGATCTAAATGCAGTGATTCCTATCAGTGCTGAAGCGGATTGTTTGTGTGAATGAAGGCTCTAAATGACATTAGTTCAGCAATCGTTCATTAGAGTAAGGGATTCAGTAGAGTTACAGATTTGCCACCATTTACCATCTGTCTCTCTCATCACTTCTAATTGGTCACTGATGTACTTGTGTCTGTGTTTTTTTTACAGACTTTTTACCTGCCCGTGTGTGGGTAGGTGGCTGGGTGGGTGTGTTGGTTCGAGAGAAAGAGAAACAGAGAAAGAGAAAGTCTTTTTTCTACTAGAGCTTCCTCTCACAGCTGAATAGCCTTCATTTCAATTCAATTCCCGTGTGCAGTGTGTGCGTGTGTGTGTGTGTGTGTGTGTGTGTGTGTGTGCAGAGAGCATCGCAATGACTGTGTGGTGTGAAAGGAAAGATCCATATGGCTTTGGTCTGAAGATTGGAGGGAGTATGCTGACTCATACAACCCTAAGGAGTTATAACTCTCTCTCTCTCTCTCTCTATCTCTCTCTCTCTCATTCTCTCTCTTCCCTATCTTTTTCTATTTCCATATTTTTCAGTCCCTGTCTTTGTTCCATAAATCATAAATCGAGCACTGTAGACGCTAGTTTTGATTAAGATTCAGTTTGGATTAAACCCTCTCACATGCCCCTGATATGAATAGTTTTGATATGAAATTAGCATTTTGGTAAATTAGCATGATTTCGTGAGGAGCGACTCTCACTCTGCCCATCAACCTCAGGCTTCCTGTTGAAAATGCAGCCATGCCAGACCCTCAGTTTTGATCAAAATGAGATTGAGATATTTTTGCCAAAATACTGTAGCATAGTTGTACACCACCGATACCATGTTTGCACATTAATAACAGACCGTTTGTGTTGGTGTGTGATACATTAGGCTAGTCTTCTTATGTTTTAAGTGAGGACTGTGTAATAAAGTGATTCATTGTGGCTATGTGATTGTGACTAAGCCTCCAGGGGTTTTGAAAACAGTACAATGAAAATATAGTAATTATTTTCAAAGGTAGACAACAGAAAATAAAAGTCCTGCCATATATTGCTGTTGCCTGTGCACTAAACACTGGTGTTATCGCTAACTAGCTTTACATGGCTAAAGAGTTGTGCTAATGTTTAGATGACTCACTCATTAGCTTTTCAGTTTAATTATATATTTAT
>PYXC01000316.1:27500-92500 GCA_015244755.2 Tenualosa ilisha | reverse complement strand
TGGTTTGGGTTGATTCATTACCTGATTAATGAAATTATGTTTGTTAACACACACTGACTCACACACACACGAACACATGCACTGCAACTGTGAGGTGTTTGCCTGCTGAAGACACACACACACACACACTCGTATGTACACATGCACTCTAACTGGGCTGTTTCTTGCTGAGAAGTGTGTGTTTGTCATTATTTCATGCTTTGAGCAGCTCGATCTCTCTTGCGCGTGTGTACACACCCACAAGGGCGCTGTTCACTTTGATCTTGGCACTGCACAATTACAGCATGATGATATCACACTGGGTTTTCAATTAATTCTGGCTTCGCCTGGCTGGCATCGTGTGTGCGTGTGTGTGTTGGGGGGGGGGGTGTCTGTGTGTGTGTGTGTACAGTCTGTGTGGGTGTGTGTGTGTGTGTGTGTGTGTGTGTGCACGAGCGCGCGCCAGTGGGAGTATATACATTTGCACAGGTGAAGTGCAGTATGCTGTGTGTGTGTGTGTGTGTGTGTGTGCATACTTGTGTGTACACTGGTGGCTGCAGTCATCACGCTCGAGTGACTCACCTGAAACCTTGAACATTTGACTAACAAAATATCTGCCTCCCCTCACTGACACACTCAGCACACACACACACACACACTCAGAAGCATAAAAGACGACTGAATAGAGGAGGCAGAATGAATGTGTCTCTGAATTGATCTCTGTGTAGTGACTCATAAGTAGTGGGTGATGTACTTGTTTAAACTGACGTTAAACTGATATTTATCTTCACAGTTTGAAATGTATTTGCATTGGAAAGTGCACATTATTTGACTGAGTCTTGAAGAGCCTTGAAGGCTCAGTTAGAATGTCGAGAACTCTGCTTTTGACATTCTGTTAGTGAGATTCCATTGTTTTCAATACAACCCTTTAGACCCTTTCATCTTGATCAGGCTCAAAGCCCCCAATTCTCTCCCACTCCTTTGCCTGCCCCCTTTCCCACTTTCAAATCGTTTTGTCCATGCTAATGTCAAGTGGTCTGTACAGATGTGCAGAGGGAACATAATAGTTCAGTGCGATCCATTTTCTGAGGTTCAGCAAAAACGGAACCTCATCAAAAAGTCCAAAATTCAGCCGAATCCAAAATCGAGTCTTGGTTTCAGTCCATCCCTACATTCATCACTGCCCATCGATCACATTTGGTTCTCTTGGCTTCGTTCACTGAGGTCCACTGCTTACTGTCAGTTGAAGATGTAGGTGCAGGAAGTGTCTGTGCACTCATGTCCGTGCCTGTGTGTGGAGCAATGCTGTATCTGTATGCAAGGATGCTTTGACTGGAGTCATCATATAACCACAGCCATATACTTAGCATTACATATAGTAGATGTATAAATTGGTTACATAATATATGTGAAATATAGTAAGCTATGTGCACATATTTCACTTAGCATTAATAACTTAATCAAGGCATGTAGCAATACAAGGGACTGTTTATTGCTGGTGAGTATGGTGTTATAGTAAAGACACTTACACAAAAGCATAATATGTCACATAAGCTTGTATTTGTCGGCTAATAATGGATCTGTGGTCTTTGAACACACTAAGTGATGTGACCCCAAAGGCCTTGGCTTGTGATTACTGTTAGTCTGAATGTTAGACTGCTGGTGTCTGTTTGGTTCTGCATTCTCACAGACTTGTCCCTTCCTCCCTGGCAGAGATTCATCCAGTTCCTGGCCTCCAGAAACACTCTCTTCAACCTCAGCAACTTCCTAGACAAGACGGGGTCACAAGGTGAGTAGCCTGTACCAGACTGACAGTTTAATTTTTATCTTGTGTTTGTTTTCATTTGGGAGATTTGGAACGAGCGCAGAAGATCTCATCTGTCATTGTGATTAGACTGTGGGAAACCATCCATGTTTCTTGGGATAATCTCAACAAAGGCTGTTTTCATTTAAGTCAATTTGCTCTGTAATTTGACATAATTATTACCAGTATGTTCTGGAACAACGGACCTGCCCAGTGAGGTAATAAAATGACCTTTCAATTACTGAGTGAAGAATGCTGATAACAACCATCCCCTGCTCCCACCTGATCCTTTGAACACTTCCTCGAAATGCAGATGAGCGATGGGCTTCGATTTTAACTTTTTTTCTCACAGAAGTCAGCCTGGCTCTCATGTCGATTAAAGGATCTTTCCATGGTGACAATCATAGAGTCCCTGCACAGAGGAAACTGCCTTTCTAACCCAAGTGACTAAGCAAATAGGGTTCTTGTAGCTCAGAACTAATGTCTGGTCAGACAAACCAGAGACCTAATCTCAAAAGGAGTCTGGAGTCTCAGTAATTTCATGCAAAGTGGAATTTTTGACGCATCCTCCAGGCATACTAAAATACAACATATTTTATGATGTAAAATTAGTATTTGAGTAAATTGGAGGATTTGTTGTATTCAGTCCTCAGAGGTAACATGAAAAAAATGTACAAAATATTTCAATGCAATACCCCCTCGTGTGCTGTGTACATCTATAACACTAGAAATGCCCCATTTTTCTTCATGCGGTGAGATGCCTGTGACTGTGACTCGTTTAACGACTTGGCTCTGTTCCAGGGTACGACATGTCAACATTCATCAGGCGATACAGCCGCTACCTGAATGAGAAAGCCTTTGCCTACAGACAGATGGCTTTTGACTTCGTCAGAGTGAAAAAAGGGTAAGGAAAGATGCACACGTGCACTCTCTTGAGGCATCTCTTGGAGCTTAAAGTGGCCTCTAGAGGATTCATTGGCAGTTTGAACTCAGGAGAGAAAATCAAGGAAAGCTACCAGCCCACCAGGAACTGAAAAGTTAGAGGACTTTCAGTGGCATTACAAAGTGGTAAAATGGGAATATTTGTCAGTGAAGTTTCCAGGCAGCTCTTCGTGTTGATATTTAAACTAATTCTCACTGTAGTGGTGAATCGAGGGAACCCCTCGTCTGGGAGCTCATCCTCCGGGACCTCATCAAAGTATACTGGTTTGACAAAACTGGTCTCTGGACACTATATATCCTGTTGGAATTACATTACCTAAAATGTCATCCCCAAAGATTATTTTTACCTAAGCCAAGGCTCACAACCTTGTCTTGTTGGCGAGACTGCCATGACCTCCCGATGTTTGTCCCATTTATGGTTTTAAGTGGATTAGCTCAGCTTCTCAGCACAAACAAAACCACCCCTTCCAGTACTGTCTACTCTGTTCCACAAAATCACCTTGAAAATTTGACAGACCTGAGCTTTGGTTCCTCATGGTGAATGGATCCTATAGGGTGTCTGTCCCAGTGGGGAGTGGGGAATGTGTCTGTGCCTGATGATGCCATGTGTCTTGTGTTCACTATAAGAAAGTGTGTGTGTGAGAGAGTGAGTGAGAGAGAGAAAATTTAAGGAAGAGAGAGAATGAGTGAGTGAGAGAGAGAGCGAGAATTTAAGGGCTCACTCAAACCCTTAGGGGGACAGCTGCAGGTTTCCTCCAGAATATATGTGTGTGTGTGTGCGTGTGTGTGTGTGCGCGCGCGCCAATTATTTTTGGCCTCATTCACTGTGGTGTCTCAGTGGTGTTGGCTAATAGCAGTGAGAGGGAGGTAGAGATCTGCCCACCTGTACCCCAGCAACAGCTATGGACTAGGCTGAACTAAGCCATTACTTCTCTATTCCTCTGCCCCAGACAGCCAAGGCCTCCAAACAGACCAGCGGTGGCAGCACTGAATACATAATAGCTCAGGGATGGATTAAAATGTCTGTGTCATGGAGCAAGGCAGCCAGCTAGCAATAACTCTTTCTGTACTAAGGCAGCTAGTGTTACGGTCTTATCTGTTTCTTTATAGACTGCATGTAAATATATTGCACATATGTATTGATGTATTGATTATATTTCAGTCAGTGCTCTAATAATGATCTGGTAATTAGTGTTTAGTGTCCAAGCAATAAGCTGCCAACTGTAGCTCTACCTCTGAGAGTATCTGTTAGGGAACATGGACTCAGCACACAGGGGTTGAATCAAAGGCAGTTTACCTGGGGACAAATACCAGCACAGACAGGCAAAGCCAGAAGGCTAAACACTCAGAAGACGATCAGAGTGGGCTGCACCCACAAGCACTAGTCCCACGAACTTGGAGGGTTTTCCTAGAAAGTCTGAAGAGACGAGAGGACCGTAGAGAAAGTCTGTGCAATGGGCCCTGTGCATGGAAGACAAAAAGTCCCAGAAGGATGTTCGTTTCAGGATGGTCACTCTTTTCTGGTGAACGTCTATTTTTGTGAAGTACGATAGGCTAGATTGACAATGGGCATAAGTACTAGTTGTTTAGTTATAGTAATTTATTGTCCAAAGTAAGCATAACAAATAAGCTATCCATGTTCCTCACCAGTTCAAGATCCATTTCTTAGTTAGCTCGTAGCTATAGCCTCATTACAATTGTTTACCAATGTAAAAGCTAATTACTGGAAACGGTCGACCATCCTGACACTCCCCCCAGCACATAGGGAATTCAGTGTGAGGCCAGACAAAAAGACAGACACATTGGCTCGAGAGAGAGGGGCTTAGGCAGGACTGGTAATTAGGGGCAAGAGGGAACAGGTGCAGATCATTAGTAGACAGGCGAGAGTGAAGGAAGGAGGTTTAGGACAGTGAGGAATGGGCGTGGCTGGTGGAACACATGGTGTGACTGTGACAGCATCTTTGGACAAGGGAGCTCAGCATAACTTTACTGATTTTGTCCTAGGGCCTTTATGAATTTCTCAGTATAATTTCCGAGTATAATTTAAGTAGGTCCGAGAGCATACACTTACTTCTGTGTGTGTTTCTGTTTTGTGTGTGTGTGTGTGTGTGGGTGTATGTGTTTCAGGGCTGAGGGAGTCATGAGAACAATGTCAACAGACAAGCTGTTGAAAGGAATGCCCACCTTGCAGAGTCAGATTGATGCCCTGCTGGAGTTTGATGTGAGTCCTTGTCCACACAGGACACAGTCTAGCGTTTCCTCACACAGGAAACGCTAGACTGGGGAAACCCAGATGCTTTGCTAGCAAATACAAAAGTTGCTCTGCAGATGAGCCCATGGCCTTCAATTTCCAGAAGCGCTGGAATCACTCACAGCTGTGTATCCAGCATGGGCAGGGCTTTATATGATTCCCAATAAACTAAAGTGTCTGTCTTAGCGTTTCATTAAATTATGGACGTGTGTTTTCCTTCAGATTTAGTAAACGACTGCAATTAAATTGGCTGTTTACATGACACATACGTTTAAAGAGTTTTGGTAAGGGTTTAAGAATTCAGTTGAACTTTAGTGTTCATACTGGTTCTGCCTCTGGAAAGGGAAGTCAACCACGGGTGTTCAGACCCACTCTCAGTCTCGATTGATTTGCAGTCTGGGTTCACTCAGGCTAAGAAAACACAGAAACAGTAGACAATCACATTTAGTCATGACAGCGCATAGCATAACAAGCGCCATTATCAGTCACATCATCTTGTCTTTTGTCATATTTACCATAGATATAAGTACATATTCATATCTATGGTATCTGCTGCCAGTGTCAATCCTGACTGTTTAAAATGCAGGTGCATCCACAAGACCTGAAGAATGGTGTCATCAATGCAGCTTTCCTGTTGCTCTTCAAAGACCTGATTAAGCTCTACGCCTGCTATAACGACGGCATCATTAATCTCTTAGGCAAGCTTATGATTTACTCTCTTTAGTTGCATTTAAAATTCATCACTTTTTGTGTTCATTGTTTTTCAATAACAAGCCTAAAACGAGCAGATTTATTTCATGCTCACACAAAAATAATCACATTTACAGTTGTTAAACTGCCTCCAAAAATACTAAAAATTACTTTTTTAAATGAACACATTTGCATTTCATAAAAATGATCTTCTGAGCCTTCACTTTAAGTAACATCCCAAACCCAATTCTCTTTCCTGATCCAGAGAAGTTTTTCCAGATGAAGAAGGGGCAGTGTAAGGATGCCCTGGAGATCTATAAGAGATTCCTCACACGGATGACCAGAGTCTCAGAGTTCCTCAAAATTGCAGAGGTATGCAAACTTTTTTTTATTTTACCTCAGTCTTTATATTTTACAGAGAACTTTTGTTTTCTAGATGCATGCAGGATCAAATACAATAATGTATCACACATGCATCTATCTATCTGTCTATCTATCTATCTATCTATCTATCTATCTATCTATCTATCTATCTATCTATCTATCTATCTATCTATCTATCTGTCTATCTATCTCTTGTCTTTTTTTCTTTTGCTTCCCACAGCAAGTAGGCATTGACAAGAATGACATACCAGAGCTAACACAGGTAAGGAGTGATCTAAATTCTCTCAGCTCGCTCATGAATTCTTTCCATCTGTCATGCGAATACACACACTTTCTTCTCATATCAACTAACATCGCATGTATGTGTTGTGGAGTCAATTAACATTGTGTTGCATGTGTTGTGGGCTTAGCCTACAAATCCCAGAAAACTCCAGCAGCATCGCCCAATCACAGTGTCGCTTCTCCTCCTGGACTGGCTGTGGTGTCCAATCACAGACATCCACATGCAGATATGACAGGTCATCCGTCCTATCATGGTGGGTTGTACTTAAAAAAGGGGGGGAGAGCAGCTTATCCCATGGATCCATTCTGTCCTCCATCCAGCCAATGGCATCAGCTGTGGCAGTGATTGACAGTCACTGTACCCCTCCCTCTCTTCTTATTGCAGAGGTGCAGAAAGATCACTCAGGCTGAGAGTGTGAGTAGTGTGTAGTGCATACGGCTTTTTTACGCGCAGCCTAGGACAGTTCCTCCATGATTTTCTTCTCTCCTAGTGCTCAGAAATAAACATCAATGCACAACAGTAGCTCTTCCTCAGCGATCGTGGATGTGACTGAAGAATCTCATCAGAATATTAAAGAAGAGTGTGCTTGCAGAAGGGGAATTCCTAATGGAATTCCCAACATCTGGGCTTCAGACACTGTTGGCTCAGCATTTGCATCGTAGTCAACTGGAATGCCATAGTATATAGAGTTTCCATGGGTGAAAACCACTTGATGCACTGACCCTATTGACTGGAGTAGAACACAGACCATGTTCTTGTGGGCAGTGATGGTTTGTGTTAAACTCTGGCTCTCATTCCACTTCAGGATCTAGGACCAGTTCCAGTCGCAGGACCAGTTCTGTTCTGTTCTGTTCAGTTCAGTTCAGTTCAGTTCAGTTCAGTTCCAGTACTGCATTTAGTTCTGGTTCTGGTCTCAGTTGCCATTCTGGTTCCATTTTTGGTTCTGGTTCTAGTTCCAATTTCAGCTCTGTTCCCAGTTCCAGTTCAAGGTGTGGTTCTGGTCATAGATCCAGTTCTGCATCCCGTTCTTGGGCCCAGTTTCAGTGCTGATTCTGGTTCTGGTTCTAATTATGGTTATGGCTCTTTACATCCTGCATGGGTTTGATGTTGTGGAAGCTCTATAACTGCAGAAACTCCCTAGATGGCAGCTGCATCTCTGGAGCAGATCTGGCCCCGATCTGGTTGCAGTGGCTCAGCGGGACCCACGCCAGACCTCGGCCAGAGCTATCCGGAAGAGTCTGCCGCTATCTAGGCCACGCTGGCTGGTGTGCTGCTGCTGAGAGCATGCACTGATTGGGTCGACTGAGCTGCGCCGTGTGAGTGCATTCCCTGGGCTCGGCTGGCGTAGACGTGGCAGTGGTAGGCAAGGCAAGTTGTGCATGGTCTGATGTTTGTATGAAACAGACAGCAGTGAGTTGATTAAAGGTCCGCAGCATGTAGGTCAGTAGGTCATGCCATGCTTTGTTCGCCAGCATGTAGCAGTGCTGTGAAACTCAAGTGCTGAAGCACAGGAGTGTAAGTATTGAGCGTTTTGAGCTTTTCTCTGTTTCTTTTCTTTCTCTTTCTAGAAATAATGTGCTCTTGTGGGTTAATGTACTACTAACAGCAGTTTATTTTCATGTGCTCAATTTAAATAGCTGACTAAACATATATATTAGTGCCAAATGACC
Source organism: Tenualosa ilisha (assembly GCA_015244755.2). Taxonomy (NCBI): domain Eukaryota; kingdom Metazoa; phylum Chordata; class Actinopteri; order Clupeiformes; family Clupeidae; genus Tenualosa; species Tenualosa ilisha. The sequence goes on along the minus strand of PYXC01000316.1, from coordinate 84,497 downwards.
ATAAAGAAATAACCAGGTAGACCAGGATGAATTTACAGAACATTCATCAGTGCTTCCTTTTATAGGGATCTGCTCAATGGAAACACCCCAGGAGACCAGTGCTAACAGAGATCTAAGCTCAGATGGACACTGAGATACTAAATGACTTATGACTCAAGTTTAAAACCAAACTATCCCGGTGATTTAGAGACAGGGCTGTTTTTTTTAAGACCAATGAACGATGCCAGAAAATGACTAGCTCATAGCCCAGACTCTGTTTTGAAAATATATGCTCTCTCCCCCTTAGAATTGCCCATATCTCATGGTCCCTTTGCCCCTGCCAAAGAATAAATTAAATGAGATTTATCACAGGCTCTCTGAAAGGGCTGTTTGTTTCCTTAAAAGTCATTATGGTCCTCCACCGGAAAAATGTGGTGTTCACAGTCTCTTTAATACAGAGACATTAGACTGTTTTCCCGTTTGCTGGAGTCAATTAACTTTGCAAGTAGTGAATATCGCCCAGGCAGATACTCTTCTCATCTTCTCTGTGCATCACTCTCTCTTTATCTCTCCTCTCCTGTCTGTCTCCCTTATGTCTTTCTTTCTTTCTCTCTCTCTCTCTCTCTTTCTCTCTCTTTCTTTTCTTTACACTATTGGTCAAACATTACATGGCCAATAACACGTAATAATGTCAGCCATAATGTAAAGATATGCAAGAGAGATCACTTTGTCCTAGATCGGTCTGATTTATCGGCCCATTGTCTAGCAAATGAAGTCTGCTTGCTCACAATGCGGTGGGCCCTTAACAGTCAGTGAGAATTGTCTCTCAGTTCTCCCCATGAGATTTAATATCAGGCAGTGTAGCGGATGCCGGTTTGACTGTAAGGGCCCCGTGTATAATTGAGAACTGCAGCTCAGGGCCTCTGAGGTGAGTGAGGAGCATGGAGCCCCTCTCTTGTGGCAGCTCCATGGCACTTAATCTAATTACTGCTCAGACAACTCTAAGTCATGTAGCCAGATACACACACACACACACACACATTTATGCAAGATGTCTGTTGTCACATACACAAATAGAAAAAGTCCTAAGAATGTCTCTCAGTGATCAGGGCGTGTGGTGGCTTGAGAGATTTTTTAGCTGAAGTGTTCCTGGATGGTGAGAACCAGCGCCAGACAGAAGCCTTCTCTCTCAGTGCATAGAACTGGTCCAGACTCACACTCACATGAGGGCAGGAGAGGCTGTAGCCTAGGGAACCAGGCTTTGAGGAAGTTAACCATGAGCCAGGCGTTAGTGAAAGATGTGCTTGTGTCCTCGCCTGGCCTGTCTGAAACTGGCATTGTGAGGCATGCTCATGTGAGTTAGCCTGTTTGATACCTGGCCAATAACAAGATGCGCCTTTAGGGTTATGTGGTGTGTGTGTGTGTGTGTGTGTGCATATGTGGGTGTGTTTGTGTGTATGTGTGTGTGTGTGTTTGTGCATGAGTGGGCATGACGCAGTGCATTGTGGGTCCTTTGGGAATGTTCTGTATGTCACTGATTCCAGAATGTGTTGTTATTGGTGTGAAACCCTTTTAATGAACAGGTAAAGTGCATCTGGATACTTTGTGTGTGTGTGTGTGTGTGTGTGTGTGTGTGTGTGTGTGTGTGTGTGTGTGTGTGTGTGCGCATGTGTGCGTGTGTGTGTGTGCGTGTGTGTTTTTCTCTTCACACTATATGTCTTCTTTCCCTAAGACTCCATATCTATTTCTCCTCCTGTAAATGAGATACCTTGCTCTTTGCCCATGTCTGCCTGTGCTAAGATACCATGGTTGCCATAGTCATAATCCTAATTTTAGATTTAATCTGTGTTATGAATTATAGCTTCCTGAGAGTCTGCTGGAGTCCCTAGAAACTCACCTCAACACACTGGAGGGAAAGAAAGTGTGAGTGCTGGGCCTCCGTCTCTCTCTATCTCTCTCACTCTCTCACACACACACACACACAGTTAACACACATAGGCTCACAATAAGAACCCCCCCTCCCTCAAACACACACACACACACACACACACAACACACACAATTAACACACATGCATATATACATAGTTGCAAGTACAAACAATTAGACCCCCCCCCCACACACACACACACACACACACATACTAACACTCTCTCACACACACACACATACACACACACAGACACGCTAAATTTGTTGTCTCTGAATTGATTCCTTGACAGACTTTGTGTCATCATGTCACTTGCTTACATTCTGGTTGATTGACATACTTTATAACTCTTAATACTTATCCCCCATTTGTTTTGCATTGACAGTGATGAGTGAGTATTTTTCTCTGAAATCATCAGGGGGTTGGTTTTGTTTGTATTATAATCGTATAGAACATAAAGATAAAGTGTCGTCACAGTGGTTTTGTTTTCATCCTGACTCATGACAATTCTATGGCGTTGACTTTTGAACTTCAAGCATCTTGTTGACAAGACACGATTATGGTGAAGTTCAGTCACAACAGCTGTAGAATTGAAGTGTCTGTTTGTGATTTTATTTAATGTCAGTGAAATTACTTGACAATTTTCTCCGGAGTTTATGTTGTTATGTTATAAACTGTTGTGGATGCTTTATATTGTGTTATTACCATTTTACACATGTGATACTTATAATATACAGTCATTGACAGTGTCACATTCCAGATGTTTATAAGCATGTTGTTGTTACATGTTAAGCAGTCTAAATTGTATTTGTTTTGTCTAAGGTGATAAGGAACCAAATGTTTTGTGATGTTTCTGCCTGCTAACATGAGACAGTGTTGCTGTTTGTCACATAGCATGATGCTCAGTGCCACACTCAGAATGTCAAATTCTCACATCTTATTTTCTTGTTCCTGTCTCCAGATCCCCAACCAAGGTAAGCAGAGACTATCAATCCCACACAGTGTTCTTTTAAAAGAAACTTCTATTCATAAAAGTGTAATTTAGTGTACATAGTGTAAAAAAAAGTAAAGCTTACTTGAAAAGTTACCATAACTTAAAAGCTTGAAACCTTTTTACCATAACTTGAAAGAGATTCGTTCTCGTTTGAGGCAATGAATTTCCACCAATTTTTGAAGTAAGCTTTACTTTTCTTTTTCACAGCGTAGGATAATTTAGTGTGATTTAGGCATACACTGAAGAGCCAGACAAGGCTTAATATAGGGCTATGCTTTGTGTGTGTAGTATGCAGATAAAATCCTAAAATCACTTTATTCACAGTAGATTATATTCACTTGCTCAGTAGAATCAATTTTTTCCAATAAAAAAAAGATGAAATGACACAAGCGACACTGATATGAATGCATGTCATGTGACCATGCAGAAGGTGTCTCCGACCAATAACGGCTCGGCGACAGGCACTCCGGTGAAGACGCTGGAAACTCCAGCAGCCGCTGCTGGTGGTACCAGTCCGACCTCTGCCGGTCCCCCCGCCAGACCTGCGCCTCCGACCGCAGCCGCTGTCTCAGCTGCTGCTGCTGCCACGGCCGCTGCCACCACTCCTGCCCCAGCCTCCACTGGGTGAGCACAGAGAGGGACGGCACAGACCAGCTGATTGAACTCAGAATAATAAATGGAACTGACCAGCCATTAAAACTCACAGGCAAAAAAAAATTTACCAGCTGTCAGAACTAGAACACATGACTGACTAGCTATTAACACTCTCAATACACAGGACTGACCAGCTTTGACGTACTGACCAAGCTTTAAACCACTGACAGGATGATACTGACCAGTTTTAAAGAGGGTGATACTGACCAGCTCTTGAGCTTTAGAGAGGACACTACTGAGTTTAACCCACAGATCTCTTTTAACTCAATCATTTAACCCCAGGCAGGACTGACCAGCTCTTAAAGGTCAGAGGAAAGGGGGTGTCACTGGGAAGATACTCACTAGCCATTAAAAGCCAATCGTGACCATATTGACTGATATATGCTCCTACTCAAGGAGATGTGCTTTGACCAGATGTTTTCAACCAGAGGTCACAGCATTGACCAGCTATTTCATAGAGAGCAGTGCGAATGATTCTCTCTCTCTCTATCTCTCTCTCTCCCCCTCCCTACAGTGGCTTGTCCAATGACCTGGTGGACTTTGACCTGTTGGCTCCAGGAACGAGTACAGGACCCCCAACATCATCCTGGGGAGGTAAACATCCTACCACACACTACACTCACACACACACATCATTGCTGTACACTGTAATGTAACTTGTTCTGCAATGGCAGAAATCTCAGACAATACCAGCAGTGGTCTAGAGCATCTTTGCTGAACCTTTGGTGTCGCTCTGTTGATTTACTGAGCTCTGCCCTGGAGTCATTGAGTGCTACCCCAACACACGCCCCACATTCCCTGATCACTCAAACAGTGACTTATTACAAATGATAATTGAACCTGCTGGAACATTTAGTAAATCATCTTGATTTAGAAGAAGTGTTGAAGTGGCCTCAACGTCCGCTTTTTTAATCTAGCTGACTAAACACTCCAAAAGCCATCAACAGGAGGATATGTTCATGTCTTTGAGGGTGTGTCTGTGTGTGCTCCTTGTGGTGAAAGCATTAGTGGTAGAAAATGTGAGTATATGAAAGCAGTTTAATTATATTTAATGGTGCCCTCGCCACATACTCTAAGCCCAAGAGGCTTCATGTGATGGGGATGCGACAGGAGCTGTTGCTGTGTTAGCAGATTGGTCTGGAAGGGATTCCAATCGGATCTGGTCCGCTATTCACTGCTGGTCCCTGCAGTGAGAATGGAGAAGGGCAACCTGTTCTAACACCAGGGCATACGCACACACACACACACACACACACACACACACACACACACAGTGACACAATGCACCTGGAGCTGATATTCAGTCAACAGCTCTAACTGGGTCAGGATCAGCTCATGCCAGAGGCAGGTCTGTTTCAAGCCAGATCTGCACCCTGATGTGGGTGAGAGCTAGCCAGCCAGCCAGACAGAGAGATTCATCCCAAGTAATAATTTGGCCATCCTGTCACTGGATGATATGAATCTATCAATATATATGAATATTTATGAATAGATATGAATATATGTTCATATATCATGGGCTGATACATGCAGTTGTGAGGTTGGAAATCAGTACAGATGACTCCACTCCTTGCCGAGTGTCCCCCCAGTCCTGGCTTGCTGCTCGGATGAGGCCTTTGTCTGGGAAAATGAGCTGCCAGACTATTATTTGGTTTCCACGTCATATTGAGCAGAGGCTTGCAATGATTGGATTTGTTAATCCGGATGGATGGAGATCCGGAGAGGTGTGTGTGTGTGTGTGTGTGTGTGTGTGTGTGTGTGTGTGTGTGTGTTGGTTTGTGTTTGTGTTTGTGTGTGTGTGTGTGTTTATTGCTTATCTCACTCTGATGTTATTTCTTGATTTGCTTCCTTTTCTTTACTCCTCTCACTCTCTCTCTCTCTCTCTACCTCTCTCTCTCTCTCTCTCTACCTCTCTCTGGCTGTCCAATTATGGTGGGGAAGATCTCTTGGGTGGGGGTAAGTAAAATTGTTGATTTGTTGCCTCTCAGGAACAGTTGTAGCACTAGACTCTTGCTACTGAAGCTAGCCTAGTCCTAATACAGTATGTGTTCAGAGCATCAAAAACTGTAAAGATATGCACACACAAAGTGTGTTTGTTTTCCCATCTGTTTTTATGCTGCTTCAGTCTCTTTCAGTGCGTCTTTTGCACTCTTTTAGCTCAGTGAACAATGCTCTGTTTCTCTTCATTGGTCTCAACAAGTTGTGTCTTTCTCTCTTCCTTGGTTATTCTCTCCACCTCCTGCTCCCTTCTGTATACTTGTGTGTGTGTGTGTGTGATAATTGTGGTTTGATTATGGCTCTATGTGTGTGTGTGTGTGTGTGTGTGTGTGTGTGTGTGTGTGTGTGTCTTGGCTTCGTGTGTGTGTGTGTGTGTGTGTGTGTGTGTGTGTGTGTGTGTGTGTGTGTGTGCGTGTGTGTGTGTGATAATTGGGGTTTGATTATGGCTCTGTGTGTGTGTGTGCATGTGTGTGTGTGATAATTGTGGTTTGATTATGGCTCTGTTTGTGTGCGTGCGTGTGTGTGTGTGATAATTGGGGTTTGATTGTGGCTCTGTGTGTGTGTGTGTGTGTGTGTGTGTGTGTGTGTGTGTGTGTGTGTGTGTGTGTGTGTGTGTGCGTGTGTGTGTGTGATAATTGGGGTTTGATTATGGCTCTATGTGTGTGTGTGTGTGTGTGTGTGTGTCTTGCCTTCGTGTGTGTGCGCGCTCGTGTGCATGGGGTTTTCATCAGACTCCCTGACTGCCCCTGCTGCCGCTAGCTCTGATGAGCCTGCCTCTGAATCCGCCGCTGATGCGGCCGCACCGTCCACCGCTGCTGCCAACGGCCAATCAGAAGGTGCCGCAGCCGCTGCTGCTCCCGCCTCTGTGGCAGCTGCCGCCCTGCCTGTGCCCGCCCCCACCACCTCCCTCTCTGACATGGACCTGTTCGGAGGTCAGTGGGTTCGTCGACGTAAGCCAATGGCAGCACCGGGTTGTCTCTAGGCAACAGGTGTCTGGCCAGCGGTGGCGTGCTGAAAGGGTTAACGTCTTCAGAATGGCCACATCCAGCACTCTAGCACATGTAGTAGTGGGAGAGTTTTTGACAGTAGCAACCAGACATTATTGCTATAACCCCTTCCAGCCAAACATTGTATCTTTCTGGGTATTTCACTGCAGTCCCTCTGACAAACTAATAGCATTGCAGTGTTTGGCTACCAGCTCTTTTGATTTATTTTTCTGTTCCCCAGTACACAGTGTATCTGCTTCTCTCCTACCCTGTCTTCCCCCTAGAAGAATATTGATTAAATATTTGTGGTTTAATCAATGGCAAGTTAAATATACAAACCCTGCTGCACTATTTAACTGTCATTACCTCACCCCCGTAAGCCGCCTGTTTGGTATTGACCACTGTGTGGCTTTCAATAATATCTCAAGAACCGTGCCTCTCAAGGTGGAGGGGAGGGAGGGGGGTTTCTTGTACCTGTTTTGCTAAAGGAAATCCACAGCCTCTTCTCCTAACACTGCTGAAGTCAAAGGCGCATCCATCTGACCCTTTGACCTTCTTGACCCCTAACAGAACCTTGCTTGGGTCATAATAACAATTTTGAAATGTGTGTTTTGCTACGTAGTCATGTCTTCAGCTGAGTCTGAAGGCCCAGACTAAACTACATCTCCATACAGCCTGATGTTTTAATGCCATGAATGATGTGTGATTAGGAGGTAATGTCTCTATTCCTACTGGTCTGGTGTGGTGTGCAGATGGACGTCTAGAGTTTGTGCAATGTTAGTGCAATGTTAGTGCATTGTTATCTTTGCACCACAATTACAATGAATTATAAAGATGCTTAAAAATGTATAACAAAATAATTTAGTTCTCTGCACACACACCAGCTCTCCAGGAATCAAGCTTTCACTCATAGCAACTAACTCTGACGCATTCCGGCCAGATCTGAGCCGCGTTTGCCCCAGAGTCACCTGCTATCTTCCAGCCTGCACCTGAGATAGAGGGCCAGTTTGGGGCTGTATGCATCTTCTCTCCCTCAGCCCACCTTCACTCTCTCAACTTCTATCTCTTTTTCTCTTTCGCCTCTTCATCTATTTGTTTGTTTGTTTGTTTACGTGTTTGTTGTTTCCAACTGGCTGCTGTGTTGATGTTTGCCTTTGACCCCGTCCCCCCTTCATCTGCGGTATCCAATCCAGACGCGTTTGCTCCCTCTCCCGGGGATGGCCCGCCCACTGGGGGTGGTGCTCCAGTAGCTGCTGTTGATGCATGTGCCGGATCTGGTGGGTGATGAGATTACAATGCCTTTCAGCATTCTGTCTATCTGTGTGGTGTGTGTGTGTGTGTGTGTGTGTGTGTGTGTGTGTGTGTGTGTGTGTGTGTGTGTGTGGTGTGTGTGTATTTGTTTGTGTGTGTGTTTTGAGTTTACATCTGTGCCTTTTGTGATTTGATTGAAATGTATGTGTGTTTGTGTGTGTTTTGTTGTATGTGTGCAAGTATGTGTGGATACGTGTCTTTTTTTCCTTTGTATTTGCATGTGTTCATGTGAGTTGGGTTTGAAGTGTGTGTGTGTGTGTGTTTGTGTGTTTCTTTGTGTCAGAGATAGAGAGTGTGTGTGTTCTCACATCTTGGCCGGCTGTCACGGTCGCTAAGAAGAGTAGAACTGTGTAGGTTGTTGGGGCTGTTTCTCATTTACTCACTCTACCAGCGTTGATGTCTATAAATGCTTTGTGTCATAAATCTTCCAGAACCTTCTCAAACCAGTGCTTTAGCTTTGTCTGTCTGTTTGTCCATGTCTGTGTTTGTCCCTCCGTGTTTTCTGTGTAAGCAGCAGAGAATTTGAGTGAGTATGTTAGGGTCATCCCTCCCTTGTGTAGGTGCACTGTGTGTGTATGTGTGTGTGTGGATGTATGTTGTGTGGGCGTTGTGTGTAATTCCCAATAACAGCCATGGCAAGCAATTCAGCAGTATTTGTGATTGTGTGACTTGTATCCCTACTAGTTGTCACACTACTAAGTGACAGCTTGTGTCTAAGTGTCTGGAATTTGTTCAGTCAAGTCATTATCGATTGTTATCGATGAAGACTGCCGCATTGCTTCAGAATTTACGACCTGCTTCCCTAAATCCCTTACGGACCAGTAGAGAATGATGATGACCATTTGTCAGCCTCGCTAGCCAATACACACACACACACTTCTCTTTTATAAGGCCTAGAGTTCCTGCTAAATCCAGCCCTGTGCTGTCGCTCACTGAAAGAGAGAAACATCCTGATCTCCAGCCTTGCGCCGCCAGAGTTGGAAACAGTTCAGGGTCAGAGTTTCGAAGTGCTGCCAGTGTCTATTCTGAGGCACAGAACTTCTGCGCACCTGTAGGTAGCCGCACGCGTTGAGAGAAGACCAAGGGCAGACTGCAATTAGTCAAAGAACTCCTGAGCTTGGAAGTACCTCTATTTTATTTCCTGGAAACACAAACACTTTAGACATTAAAATGCTCCACGATTGATGCAGTAGCATCTCATGATGCTATTAGCTAATTTCGAGCCTTCCTTTCACTGCTTCCAGAACTCTCCACAGGGTTGTTGCAGGCAGAAGAGCACCCTGAATAGATTCACATTGGAGGACGTCCAAACTAAAATCTTAGCGCGACAGCTTAGCCACTGCAGGCACCAGACTCTCATTAAAAAGGTTTTGTAAAATACTGGTGTAGACTTTTTACTCTCTGACCCTGGACAGACTTACACCTCTGAAGCTCTCCCAACCCTAACACCCCCTTGTCCCTGACACACAGCTAACACTCCAAACTAACAGTTGTCATTCAGGAATATTCATGGAAATATCCCTAAGATCACCTGGCTACCCCCAACACCCACCCCCACCCTCCTCAGCACAATATGTGTGTGTGGATAATGTGACAAAGATGAACTGATCAATCTCTTACAACATCTTCTTCTTGTGTCTCTTGCTTTTTTGGGGGGCATGGACCAAGTAAGTACCCTAATGGCCTAAATAAGACCTGCTTAAAACTAAACTAAGCAAAAAAAAAATATATCGTCATGTAGAGCTTTCTTACTCCCACGTGTGTGTTTGTGTTTGGAGCTTTTCTTTGTCCGGAGGCATAGAATTATTCTAGAGCATTGTTAGAACCGCCCTTTCCCACTCCTCTGCTACCATCCTCTATCTGAAGCATTAACGTTCTCCTGTGTCCACGTGGCCACGACAGAACCTGCATAGGAACCTAGTGCTTTGGTAGAATGCGCTAGGAAGAGTGGTTTGACACTCTGTCTCCATGAAAACGCCCGCAGAAACACAGCCATGTCTGGCCCATCTGTGTCTGTGTCTCCCGTGGATGGGAGTCGGCTATCAGTGATTATCGGTGGCCGCAGCAGAAAGGTTAATGGTGGCCTTCCAGAAAAATCCAACCATGCTTTTTGTTTTTGTTCCTTTTTTTCCTCCCTTTCCTTCCTTCCTCGAACTGTTCTGATGTTACTGGAACCTGAAGCTTTTTTTGTTTTCTCTGTGATTTCTCTGTGTTTGCTTGTGAGTTCATTTTTCTCTCCCTCTCTCATTGCTTATTGTTGAATAACAAATCTCTTTGTAAACGCTCTCTCCAACCTTTTTCTGAACCCCACCCCTAACCCCCCCTTTTATCTCTACCCCTCTCTCTCTCTCTCTCTCTCTCTCTCTCTCTCTACGACCCCTCCACCCCCCATCTTAAAAAAAGACCCCTTCGCGCCGTCAGAAGGGAGTGTGTCCATGGCCCCAGAGCTGGACCTCTTTGCCATGAAGCCAGTAGACAGCAGTGCCGCCTCGGCTACCAGCCCCACCGCAGGCCCTGAGCCCATCGCGCCATCTCCTAGCTCTGCTGATGCTGACGCCACCACCGCTGCTGCTGATGCTGCTGCCTCCCCTGAAGCTGCCGCCACCGCAGTTCCTGCCACCTCCCCAGACGCCGCTGCCCTCGCCGCCGCCACCACCACCACCACCACGGCCTCCGAACCTGCTGCTGCCGCACCCGAGCCAGCCCCCACACTAGACCTGTTCGGTGGTAAAGACTCCTGCCTCCATGTCATTCTTTAACACCACTCTCTGCCTCTCTCTCTCTCTCTCTCTCTGTCTCTCTCTCACACACACTCTTTGTCTATCTCTTTGTGCTGTCCTTAATCGTTCTGTCTCTGTGCAGTTCCCTCTTTCTTCCTCTCTCTTGCCAATCATTGTCTGTCTTTGTCAATGTCCTCTGTCTGTTCTGTTCCCTCTCTCTTATCAGTTTATCTCTTTCTTTGTCTATCTCCTCTCTCTCTCTGTTTTTTGTATCCTGCCACTTTCTCTCAGTCTAGTTCTCTCCTCTCTCCCTCTCACTCCTCTATTTCTCTCTGTTTCTTTCTACAGCTCTTTCTATCTCTCAGTGCATTTTGCTGTGCATCATGGTACTTGTAGTTTTTGCGCCACCCATTTTGCTCTTTCTCCCCTGCTCTGCTGTTTGCCAGCCTTGCTATCATCTTAACCTCTTCTGGCTCTGCTCATCCTTACAGCTTAGTTGCTGCTTTTATTATTTCTTTGTGTAATATGATTTACACAGTGGTTTAGTTTCAGCCTTATGTTTTATGATTTTGATGCTTATTTTGAGGCTTATGGTGGTTTATTTTGTTACGTCTTCAAGTTAAGTACTTAAGTGAATCAAATATTTAGATTTTGACCTGCTCTGCAAATCTTTTGAAACATACCTCTGGCTACTTGTACATTTCAATGTAAATGCAGATGATGTGATCCTGACCCACTCTTGTTGAACCAGGTATTGGATAATCATGTTCAGGCTTTAATCTCACACCTAGCTCCCCTGGACCGGCCCTTTCTTCTCATTTCTCTTAGGTCAAGAGGGGTGGGTCAACGATTCGGATTCTGAAAGTAAAACGCCTACTGCAGGTAGTCAAAACTCGAGGAAAGATGCTGCCCCCCTCCCCCATTCTCAAAGCAACATCTTTCCCCTTGTGACTGTCCCCATGCAGTAGATGACCTGAAAACTATCACTCCTACCTAATGCTAAATTTAGTGCTAAATTTAATGCTTAATGTCTTATTTATAACAGTTAAGTTTTCCCCATTATTTTGTCACAGTTATTTGGCTTCTTATAAAATAAGTTTGCTTGAGTTTAAAATTAGTTTTTGTTTTGCTTACATTCAATGACATATATGACTGCTGCTGTTTGCTGCCCTTTGCACTTCCTGTCTTTCTCTCTGACTGCTTAATGCTACTTGTGCTCCTATGCAACTCCTGAGTTTAAAAAAAAATCGTGTGTATGTGTGTCCTTGTTCATAGATATGTTTGATTCTATGCCTGAGCAAACCTCCCCCTCAGAATCCAAAGCAGACGCTACTCCTAGCATAGGCCTATTTGGTGCAGGTACCGGAGTTGACTGCCTTGTTCAGTGTTCAACGTCTTCATCCCCTCTGGTCTTCCTCGTCGTCCTCCTCCTTATATTTGTTCTTTTCCTCCTCTCTTCCCCTCTTCCTCTTCCTCATCTCTTACCTCCTCCTCCTCCTCCTCCCCTGTTGTCTGTATTCTCTGCACATGTCCTGGTTTTGTCTTCCATAGTGGTGACGCACCACTGGTGCATGTTTGACGCACGCGTGTTTGTGAGAGACAAAAAGAATCCCGTGGCAACTGCATGATGTCAGCCTCTCTCTCTTTCTCTCAGTCTTTCCTCTCCTCACTCACTTTTGTCTCTCCTCCCCACCTTCCTCTGCTTCCTGTACCTGTCTCCGCCTCTTCCTCCTGCCTCTGGCATCTGATTGGCTAGATCTCCCAGCTGTCTCCCGCGGGCCCTCCCCACTCCCCCCAGAGGCTAATGTGACTGGTGATCTGCTGTCGGGTGAGTCTCTAAGCAACTTCTGTTGTTCTTCCTCCCACTGATCCCGGGTGATTTGTGTGATGACTTTCACAAAATAGCGTTTGTGTATCTAACAGTGTGTGGGTCTAACAGTCCAGTCGTCTAACCCCTCTCTTTCTCCTATCTCTCTCTATCCTGTCCTCTCTCTCTTTTCCCTCTCTCTTTATATCACACTCTTGTGCTTTCTAGGCTCCTTTTTTGTCTGCACTTTGAATTTCAAATGTGTACAAATCATGCTCTCTCTCTCTCTCTTTCTCTCTCTCCCTCTCTCCTTTAGATCTCTCTCCTGCGGCCCCTCCAGTGGCTCCAGTAGGTGGCGCTCCCGCTGCCTCCTCTCCCCCTAAAACCGAAGACGCCCCAGTCATTGACCTCTTTGGAGGTGGGTAGTCTCACTAAGACTGAAATTATACCTCTCAGATCAGTGCTACAAGGCACACTTTATCTCTGCAAAAAGCCTGAGAGACTCAGCCCCGATGGTGCTGTCACTTTGGATAAAAGATTTGGCTAAGTCCCACTCACTCCTGCTTACTATATTGTGCCTTATCAGTCATATTCTTGTTCTTATTCACTCAGTTAATCCCAGCTGAAGTATCATTTACAATTTTGCAAAATCACATAATGCTAAAGTTATCTTTTAAAGATTTCTGTGTTATTTCACATGTATCTCTTCAGAAAGTACGACAAGTATAAGATTGAAGATTGAAGATTGCTCGCTGATTGATCGCTGGATAGGCTATCTACCCCACTGAGAGTAGTGTACTGTAGCTTGTTGGAGACTGTCAAATAGCGTACTGTAAAATCAGTCCACTGTGTTCTGAGACAGAGAGGACAGTTTTATTTGACCAACACTTCTGCCTCCTCTGACCTCTGACCTTTAAGTTCTGTTCCGTCCTCAGACTCGCTCGGAGATCTGCAGCCCCCTGCTGCCCCTGCCGCCACAGGAGCTGACCTGCTGGGAGGTATGGCTCTGCAACCCACACAAAAATTGTAGCACGTTCTAGAGCAGGGCTCTCCAACAGGTAGCTTGGGAGCTACCAGTAGCTTGCCACCTGATGAAGAGTAGCTCCCCAAAGGGTCGAAGGAAATGCAAATAAATCTCATACAATAGTCACAAATGCTATTAAACCAGTTAAAAATCTTTATGAAATCAAATTCGAACAACCTGCCCTGTCTGGTACAAAATGATCCCAATTTTACTGAGCTCTTATTGGAGCTGGTGGTGCTAGTGACTGTGGAAAAAGGGAGGAGCCAGCAAAAGTCAGACAATATTTTTCTCCCCACATATTTTCATGACACTTGAGTTGAGTGTTTGCACTGCGCTGTGTGTAAGATGGTAAAAGATGGAACATTTATCTCTAGGACTATCGATAGTACAGCGATAATATAGTAGTAGAATATCTCCCAGCCACGTTGATTTTGTCAAAGTAGCTTGTGGAGGAAAAAAGGTTGGAGACTCCTGTTCTAGAGAGTTCCCTGGTTCGCATGGAACACAGGCATACACTGTACCATTGATGACACTGACATGTAACAAATATTCTGTTACCCTGTCGCTACACCATTAATATTGTTGCAGTGACAAAACTATTGGTGTGTGTCTATGTGTGTGTGTGTGTGTGTGAATTCAGTTGAGTAATCTTAACTTTTCACTGTGTTCTCTGTGTTCACTGTGTACTCTCTTACACTTGAATGGTATACATTTCATTGTGTTGTTTATGTTAATTAATCAGTGTGTTACATTGTAACTAGAGCTGTTTAACTGAGAATTAGAATTGTAGATAAGTGATAGTTTCAGACATTGGAGGCTTTGATTTCAGCCTTGATATTGGAGCTGTATTGTATTGCTATGATCAGAGATTAGATTAAGCACAGATTAAGGGGCCTCTAGCCTCTGGTTTGGAAGGCCAGTGTGAAGCCATGGCTGAAATTCCTCGGCAGCACATCAAAACTGAAACAGTGACCCCAGCTGATTCTGAGCTGCATAGGGCACTATGGTTGATAGAGCTAATGCAATACTGTTAGACTTTGGACTTTTATAACCATACATACATGGATTTAAATTTGAATCTAAGGCAAGACGAGACTTAATCCATATATGGGAAATTGGATCTTAGCATTTAATACTGTAAGCACAGAATCACTAGTAGCAATGCTACTATATTTGTTGGTGAGTAAGACTGGGTCAGTCATAGCACATAGTAGAGCTACATACACAGTATGTCTGCATGAGCATTATTTGTTCATTTTTCAAAGCTACATTATTTAATCTAACTTACCCCTTTAGGGCTGAGTCCATCGTTGGCCCCTGGTGAAGCTCCATCTCTGGCTCCTGCTTTGGCCCCGACCCCTTCTCTGGCCCCAACTCCAGCCGCCGCAGCAGCCCCTACCAGTGCCCAAAACAATCTGCTGGAGGCCACTGAGGACCTGCTAGCAGCCACAGATGCTGCTCCTGCCTCAACAGCACCCTCTGGGGGCTTCGATCCTTCAGGTAGGAATGGTCCAAGAATGGTGTGTGTGTAGGTGTGTGTGTGTGTGTGTGTTTTCATTATTTGTAAGACTGACCGGACCTATAAGCCATTCAACAATTTTGCCTGTTATAGTGTATGGAGTACTCTACGGTTGTATAACGTTTCGTAATGTTTCCTTCATATCAATTTATGTAATCTTGCAATGAATGTAATCTTTGAGACTTTGAAGGCTACATGCTCTGTATAAAATATGCTTATGTTTTATTTATATATATACATATATATTTGTTTAAAAAGCACATTTATTTTTATAGGTTTTGGTTATTCTCTATATTAAATCATGTTTAATGGAGCATTTTGGAGTGAAACTGCTTCAGAGCCATATCCATGGATGGGGCTGCAAATGTAATTGAACAATTACATGACATTATTTTATACAGTTCTCATCAAATTAGGGTTAGCTGTGATGCTCTTGTGATTTTTCTGGTTCTAGCTTTGGCTCTCAGCGGGGTGTGAATGATTCAGTGATGTGCAAGTGTCGATGAGAAACAGAGACATAATGTTTGTGTGTAAGATAGAGAAAGAGAGAGAGAGAGAGTGTGTGTGTGTGTGTGTGTGTGTGTGTCTGTGTGTGTGTATGTCTGTGTGTGTGTGTGTGTTGCACATGCTGCTGCCGCTGCTGCTGTGCTCCGTGTGTGTTCTGCATGAGTGAGCGGTGCTGAGATTGCTGCCCTGGTTACGTAACAGGGAGGGTTGCAGTGCTTCGCTCAAGGCTTAAATCCTCACACGCGCTTTTCTTTCCTCCCCCCTCTGTCTCTCTCTTTCTCTACTTCTTCCCTCTGCCTCTCTCTTTCTATCCCTTCTTCCCCCTCTCTCTGTCTATCCCTTTTTCATGTATGTGCATTATCCATACTCTCAACACTTTCTTTCTCTTTCTGATCCTTACTTTCATGTTCTTTACTTTTTCTTTTTTTCCTTTCTCTGTTTCTTTGTTTCATTTGCATATGCATTCTCTCTTCATCATTACAATATTGCCTCTTTCCATGCCTCTCTCTCTCTCTCTCTCTCTCTCTCTCTCTCTCTCTCTCTTGCCCTCGCTAACTCTGCTGGTTCATTGCTTGCTCCCACTCTGTGATTGGTGAGTTCACAAGGCTGACCCCCCACAATGCTTTGCGGCATGAGCCATGTCTGACCTTTTGCCTGAGGCCAGATTGTTTTGAATCTTACAAGAAAAAAACAAACAAACAAAATCTTCTCCCTGCCTGTTGGAATGATGTGATTTTTTTCCCTTAAAAATGATTTTCTTTTCAACGTCTTTACCCAAGGTGTTTGTCTGTGTGTTATTCCTATGTTTACAGAGAATCTGACCTAAGCTTGCTTATTTACCAAGGCATGGTTCAGTGCCTGAATGCTGTAGAGAAAAATCGTGTTTCTGCTTGATGTGATAAATCTCCCAACTTTGCTGTTCTCTTGCATGCAGAAAGACAGACCTGAGAATGCCATAGGAAGGTCTGTCCTTGTGTGTTTGCTCTGGTGATCTTTTGTCCAAACCTTTTGGGTCCCGCATGTTAGAAAGGAGCGTACTGAACTTGAGAGACATTCTGATTTGTGTGTTTTCTTCTTCTCCTCTTCCTCCTCCTCCTCTTCTTCCTCTTCTTCATCCCAGTGTTTGACGGATTAGGTGATCTGCTCATGCCCACCATCACACCCCAGAGCACCGGAGGCACGCCCATAGCCCCTGCCACTCCAACACCACTAGCTCCAGTCGTGCCATTGGCTCCAGTCGCACCGTTAGCTGGAGTACCGTTAGCAGGAGCGCCGCTTGCAGGAGTAGCACCGCTAGCTGGAGCACCGTTAGCGCCTGCTGGAGCTCCGCTAGCTTCAGCCCCAGCCCCAGCCGTGGCAGCAGCCCCACCTACCAAACCCATTGGAGGAGACCTGGACACGTCCCTAGCTAACCTGGTTGGAAGTATGTAATGACACTGCAGGCTACACAGGCAGCCCAGTGTTTAGTTATTACAGTAGTTTAAATATGGCAGTTGGTTTTGTGCAGTCAATGACCTGGAATGATAACTATAAAGATAACTGTAGCTATAACTATATTTCCATCCACACCACACAACAACTATAACATAAGTCTGTTCTCATGTGAATGAGCATCTGTCTTAAATTCCATGGTTTCTCATTGGCCATCAACCTTTTATCGTAAAAAAAAAATGATCTGAATGTGATCCCAACAATACCATTGTCAATATAGTTGTGGTGTGGACGTTGTCATTCATATTAATAAGAGAGATACTTATTTGGCGTTGTAGTTATCGTTCTTGGTGTGAACGGCCCTTTACCCTGAGCGTTAAGTTAATGATTTAACTGACATAAATCAGCCAGTCATCAGAAGTCGATAGTCTCTGAGGGTTCAGGGCTTAGGGTTTAGGGCTTAGGAAGGAAATGAGGTTTTCAGTCAGTGTTTGTCCTTATGTAATGTGGTTTGTTACTAGTAGTGCTTAGTTTGTTTTGGGAGCTAGAACAGAGATGTACATAGAGTGTGATCCTGGGTAATGTGCTGGAACTGATTGTCTTTCTCTTTATTGCAGACCTGGGAGTCGGAGCCCAGAAGAAGTAAGATCTGTTTAGAGTTTTGTGGTGTGTGTGTGTGTTTGTCCACAGATGTACACATTTATAAGCATGTTTTTCCCAGTTCTCTCTAAATGAGGCCACTTAGTTTGAGTTGCTTTTGATTTGCATTGATCAGTGCTCCTCAGGCAATCATTTCCCCTCTCTTGTGGGCAGCATTGATCCAGAGACTCAGTCATCAGTGCAGCCTGGGCCATAGTTGATCGATTGATTTGGTCTGAGTCGTAATTTAAGTAAATCGCTGAGCCACTCAGCCACTCTGCATTGAGTTTGTGCCACTACCCAGGGACGGGGCGTGAAGTGAATTGCAGCTATATGACTGATAGATGGTAGAAGTTGATAGAGGTGATTAAGATGATTGGTTGACTGAAGTTGATTGACAGGTGTCTGCTCCAACAGGGACCAGCAGGGTGAAAAGAAGCTGACAGGAGGGGCTAACTGGACTCCGCAGGTTGCCCCAACCAGCTGGGCAGCCCCTGGTACTCAGATGGTAAGAGAGCGATTCAGTTCACTGTTGTTCAGATCAAACTTCAAACATAACTCGCCTTGGGCTCAGAAAAATTGAACTAATCTGTTCTGTGTGTGTGTGTGTGTGTGTGTGTGTGTTTGTGTGTCTGCAGCCTGGTGCCCCACCCACGCCTCCAGCTGGAGCCATGCAAGGCTTTGTCATGGTGAGTTCAGCGGAGATACATTGGTCAATTAGTTTACATGCACATAAAAAAAACTTCCACCCTTATCATTATTGGGTTATTGTAGTTACAAGGTTATTGTGCTCATGTAAACAGAATAAACATTCTGTATTTGATTACTACCAGGATCAATTTATGAGAAATCCGTTGAACACACCAAGGTTTTTTTTAATCAATATTCTAGGTTCTTCCAGACATGTATACCTTAATCAGGTTTACTCTGTTCTTTCATATCTGTACCTGTGTGGGACACACTGGCGAACATACAAACTTGAAGCAATCCAATAAGTAAGGGATAACGGCCGACAAGGTGACCAGTGCGATGGAAATAATGGCGAGGTGAAGGCGAAGGGGTTGTCTCTACCGAGTTATTATTTCCATCAAAGGCCGTCATCCCGCTTATTTGCCGTTTGTATTTAGATATAATTTTATCAATTACTTTCTTCATATTTTGGAATTATATGCATAAACTACAAAAAAATAACCTATGATAGCTGTCATTAAGGAAGGAAAGTAAAGCGAAAAACTTAAATATGGTTGTCATAGTTACCATTCCTAAGCGCACTGATATGGAACGCTGAACTTTTCGGATCTTCTTCAAAAGTAGCCAGTTATACAAAGTTAATTCCCACCTCATCAGCCAATCAGAAAAAGAAAATCCCATTGTTAAGGGAGATAAGTTAGGGATAACAGCCGCAGAGGTGTTATATGGACGAGGCGAGGAGTTAGTTTCCACCAAGTTCATTATTCCCCTATATCAGGACACCTTGAAGGCCGCTCAAGGCCCGCTTATCACCCGGTTGCTACTTGCGTATAGACAATAAGCAAGCGTTTAAAACAGGGAGAAAGAAACACATGGTTTTACAGTTTTAAAAGAAGCTACACTGTTCGGTTGCTGTACTATTTTCTTTGGTTAATGACCACTGTGAGCTTGATAACAGCTAATTCCATTGTTGCTTGCTGCTTCAATTTTATATAGAATGGTAATTAAAGTTTTTTTTTATCAGATCTGCTTCATAGGTGTCCCATAATCGGGGAATAACAGGACGAATCATGTAAACCTGCTTGGTTTAGTTATCGGATTTCTTAAATGCATGTAAACGCCAAAGAACAGATGATTACAGTTGCCTGATTATTACAAGTACAACATCGGTTTATTGTGATTATGTAAACAAGGTCATTGAGTGAAAAAGTTAGACAATAGTTTAACAAAGGAGTGTTAAACCTTTTACCTCTCCTTTCTCTCTCTCTCGCTCTCTCTCTCCCCCCCTCCTCCTCCTCCTCCTCCTCTTCCCTCAGCCCCCAGTGGGTGCTCCTGGTGCTCCTATGATGGCCCCCATGGGTGCTCCCATGATGGGACAGCCCATGATGAGACCTCCTTTTGCTGGAGCCGCTGCTGCACCTGGCACACCGGTAAACAAACAAACGAGCAAACAAACAAACACATACGCACACTTACTGACACGAAATAATTAAATGCATACATACATACATACATACATACAGTACATAATTATATTAACAGAAATAGTCCCAGTAACTACAGTTAAAATGTGTGTAAATAAGTCATAGATTACATAGAGCTGATATTGCCTTTTCACCCTTACATTTTGATCCTCCCTCTCAGCTCTCTCCTGGACCTGCAGTCCAGAGCCCCAAGAAGCCAAAAGACCCCCTGGCCGACCTCGACTTAAAGGACTTCATGTGATCGCCCAGGTAGGCCTCTTAAGCTGTGGGACTGTAATCAGCCAGGTGTGGGGTCACCATTTTAATGAACATACAACGCTTGTGTGTGTGTGTGTGACCACCTGGATGAGTGGCAACAATATCCTGCGGAAGTCTGAAGTATAGATGAACATTTGGGTAATCCCTTTGGTGTTTTGACAGAGCACTGATGGCTGCTCTGTATCCTCTTCTTCTTTTAGATTATCATCCCACAGTCTGGACTGGAGTGGAACACATTTGCCTGGTCTTTACTGACAGCCCCCTGGATCCCTCCCAACCCCCAAGAGGAAAAGAGCCCTAACTGAAGCCTCCTCCTGCCCCTTAACCCTAACCCCCCCCCTCCTCCAACACACACACACATACACACACAAGCCCTCCAATCAATGCCCTTCAACATCTCCCCTGATCTCTTAAATGTGTAGCACAAAGTGAACTATAGAAAGATAGATAGATAAAGAATGAGAGCGAGAACACGAGAGAGAGAGAGAGAGAGAGAGAGAGTTTGTGCTTATATTGATGTAATCTTTTTGTCTAAACAAAAAATGAACTAAAAAGAACATTGAAAAATATGCATAACATTAAAAAATAAGAAAGATGGCATATCTGTTTAAGGTTCTTTTCAAGTGTTGCCATTTGAATTGAATGGTGTGCGTGTGTGACTGAGGATGTGCGATGTGTGTGTGTGTGTGTGTGCCACCTTGCCACTCATTGGGCTATTGATCAGAGCCGTTGATGTCTGGGCACAGTTTTCTACATGCCCTACCGCCCCTGTGCACCTGTTTATGAGAAATGTAACGTGTGTCATTTTGCAAAAGTACAGTTAAGTCAACTTGCTCTGTGTAGGACCAATACCGGGGCATCTGAGGATTTTCTGAGTAATCTGTATGTGACTGGCGTGTATTGATGTGAGTCTGATATTAAATGATAAGAAGTTATGTGGCTGCAAGTATATCCCATTATTAAACAAACATGTTTGGTAACAAATATGAATATATAAAAATGTAAGTTAAATATACATAAAAGAAGAACAAATGTCAGCTTCTGAATTCCAGATGAACAAAGCTGTCAGATATCAGTGTGTATATTTTTTTTTTCATAATTTATTTATTTAATCAGTTGTTTACCATATTTATTTATTTGTTTGTTTGTTTATTGAATTGATCAAACTGTTGTTTACATTTGTGGATATTTTATCCAAGAGTACATATCAGCCTTTTCTTTTTTTATTTTAATTTTGGAAACCACTTCAGGTGTTTCTTCAGTTTTGTCTCGTGGACTTGACTACACAAGATTTTGAAAACCAGTAGTGGGAGTGTGTATGTCAGTGCTGAAAGACATATAGGAGCAGCCTGTGATTATTTAAAAAAAAAAGCCCATGTTCGAGTGACCGAAACATTCCTGCTGGTCACAGTGTCCTTGTCAGTGAAATGTGTGTTTGACTCCTAGTTGCTCGTGCTTTGTTAATGCCGGACTGAGGGTGGTACGTTTAGTGTTATTTTTGTATTCCTGTAGAAGATACCTATAGTTTGGAGACTGGTCCCCCTAGCCTGCTTCTCCTCGGAGTTGGCCTTAACCCAGGCCTGTATCCACTCTTTGGTTGTCCAGCGCCACCACATCCCTACTGCTCCCTCTGCTGGTGAAAAGTGGGAAATGTAGTTGGCACAATGGGATCTGCACCTGGATAAGGTCACTGTTGAACAGTGTTTCTAAAGTGTATCAAGGCAGCTCAGTAGAATCCAATGGAATCCAGTTATATTCTGTACAGTTATCCTGGTAGCTCTTTGTGTCGTCATTTCAAGTGACTGTAAGTCGACCGTTTTTGTGCTCTAAATGATGGACCTGATAGAATTCTAGGGGAGGGAGATGGGGGAGAGACGCATTTATTTTTTAATTTCAAAAAGGCTTTTGTTCATTTATGGACTGGTTTATTTTTGTTTATGATGCCCCTTTTCAGTGCATGTAAGACCTCGGAGATGCAATAAACTCACTGACCAAACAATTAAACATGTCTGCATTTTTTTGTTGTTGTTTTGTTTTTTAAAATCAGTATCAAGAGCAAATTGAAGTGGTACTGACTCTGGGATCTTTGTGTGTTTCGCCTGACTGGTCTGTCTGTGTTTCTGGTCTATAAACTCACTTTACTGCAGCATATTTTAGGATGTTGTTTGCCACTCAGGCCACAGTTCAGTTATAAAATTATTAGAATAGGTAACAACAAAATTCTTCAACTTGACAGCAGACTGATAGTATAATGAGACACAAAGACAGACCAATTTGTTTTCATCATTACTGATGGTTGTCATGCAATCACATATGCCCATTCCCAAGTCTAAAACAAGTGCAAGCTTGGTTTTTATATTTTTTTTCTTTTTTTTTTTTATTTGGTCCTCAATTTGACAAAGTGTTTAATTTTTAAAAAATGGATGTACAAAATAAACAAGATTTCAGCAAAAGATTTTAAATTCAAGACAAATTTAGATGAACACAGTGGATTTCACACTAGTAGTATATCTAATAATAAGTTGAACACAAATTGAACTAAATCTGTCCCTTTAAAGGGTTTTAAATAAGCCCTGGTCCAATGACCACATCAAGTTAGCCTCTTAAACACACAAGTACAGTACTAGGCTCTCAAATTATATTCTGACAGGTCTTTAAAAAAGGTTTAGATATTAATTTAGCACCACGTGACTTAAAAAGCACCCAAAGGTTATGTGTATGAACACTGAACCCACATAAAACTCTACTGCATATGTTATATAAGATAAGGAGATATAAGGAAATACTTCTAGAAATATGACACATCAAAATTAAAGTAAAAATCATTTTTTAAAAACATAGCTATTTAATATCAAAAGGAATGTCATTTTTTTTTTAAATCATCCTCAGACCTAAGGAAAATGTCTTGCAACGTGTGCATTCTCATTGAACCTCTGCAGGTGTACAAGAGGATTTTTTGTCTCAGAAAAAGATATTTTTCTGTGTCATCTTTTTACAAAGCCATCACTTACCTAGCTTACTAATTAGACATGTGAAAGGTCAGACAAAAAATGTGAAAGCTTCTCCATTTTTACAAAGCAACACCATGTGACAGGATGTTCATTAAGGGAGAGAATAGAGAATGTTGGCTGAAGGAAACCTTTTAAATCAGACTGCCTTTAACGAGCAGAACTAAACAGCAAACAAACTAATGATACGTCCAGTCTTGGCACTGTGATTTTTTTTTCAGAAAAGTGTTTGTTTTTTTGAAATTAAATAAATAAAAAATAAAACAATAATAACTGAAGAAAGGTTCTTCTTCTACTACTTTCTATTTCTTGAAGAGTTCTGTTATTATCAACAGAAGTGTCTGTGTAGTCACTGTTGTGCAACTGATGCAACAAGGCGGTGATCTGCCGGGGGTTTCGAGGACTACTGCAGCTGACTCCGGAACCAGAACTGGCCCAGATCCGTTTCAGAGCGGGGATGAAGCAGAGGCAAGGGAGGGAACCAGATGTGGAAAATTCCGGCTTTCGAAAGTGAAAAAAAATCCTACCGCATATTTGTTCCAACTATTCACTTGAACCAGCTGATTATACTTAGCATGCTTATCTTACTTCAGCCAGGTACACCAGATTAGCGAAATTGACAGTGTGAAGTGAATGGACCACCAAAGGAACTGGAATGGAAAACCAACACTTGGTCAGACTTGGACCTTCCAAGGCCGCAGTTTTCCACCTCTGCAGGTAATAAGAGAGTGAGGGGTTGGGAGCAGTAGGGGAGATGTTTGTTGGTTAACTGTACTCAGGTGGCCTGGCATATGCTGGAGTCTCCATGGACCCAGTGGCAGATTTGCGCGAACTTGAGGGGCGTGATGCGAACAGCCACGTTGTAGTCCTGCTGGGCACCATTCACGTCCACCCACTGGTGCCCGGAGAAGACGCCGATGATCTTGCGCTTCCAGCGCTTCTTGCCAGGCTCCTTGAGGCGGATATAGACCCCGGAACCGCTGGAACCGGGCTTGGCGTCGCAGTACTGGTACAGCAGGTCATTAGACTCCTCTGAGACCGAGCAGAACCGGTACACCAGCTGGTCTGGTCGATCGTCGTCGAAACCCGAGAAGTGGATGCGTCCAGCGGGAAGCTTCTTGATGGAGGGGATGACGCCAAGGTCCATGTAACGCATCTTCTGTGATCGCTTCAGCTCCAGCACGGCGTAGTCGTAGTCGGCCGAGACATTCTTGGACTCAGTCTTGAACCAGCCCTTGGGGACCTGCGTCTGCTTCACCGTGGTCCAGCGGAACGAGGGTTGACCAGAGTCGGCGCTCCTCCTGCTCCGACTGCGGCCTCTCCTGCCTTTTCGTCTGCCCTGCCTCTCGACTTTACCCTCCTCCTCTGCATCTCCGTCATCTGCGTCGTTTTCTTCAATGTTGTTATTTTCCTCCTCGCCCTTCCTCTTGCGCCCTCTTCCACGCCCGCGGCCCTTGCCTCCCTTCCCACGGCGGCGTGATCGCTCCTTCAGCACGGCAACGCGTAGCTTGTCTGCGCCGCTCACATAGTCGTGGCCATCGTGGATGCAGTGGGCGGCCGTAAGCACATGTTTGGGCGACACCAGCACACCCGAGCAGCCCGTGGAGATCTTCACTGAGGTGGAGAAGGGGTACTTTGTGGAGAACTGTTTGTCGGCGATGGTGAAACGTGTATCGATGCCGTAGACCTCACGCTTGCGACGCGAGCGGCCAGACTGGTCGACGCCAGGCCAGACGGGTTTTGTCACCTCGTTGAGCCCCTGCAGGGCGACGGTGGTAAGGGTGCGCGTGCCGTTCTCGTAAACCGTCTCGTAGGAGAGCAGGCGTTCCAGCTCGGATACACTGGGGTCGGGCAGGCCTTGCTGGCACTCGATGCCACAGGTGCCGTGCAGCTCGGTCTGGGGCCGTGCAGAGAAGGACGGACTGCTCAGATGCACCGTTCGCTTCTCCCGCACCAGAGGCACGCTCCACTGCGGCCAGGTGTACTCGTCATCTTCCCCGACAGCATCCTCCGCACTCACACTACGCACCACAGCCAGGACACACAGCGTGGCCGAGAGCAGGACACACACGGGTACGGGGCCCATTGCACTGACCAAGCTTCTGGGTCTGAGGAAACATACACATACACATACACACACACACACAGACACACACACACACACACAGAAAAAATGAAAGAAATTGTGAGATTATTGCACATCACACAAGGTAAAGATCACCCGAGTTAACTGCTAATAAAGCTGTTCACATTTCTGCTGTTCTTTTTACTGTGTGTATTGTGTGTAGGCTACTTTCTCTCTAACATTTAGGTACTCCATCTTGTACTAATATGGCTAATAGTTGGAGACAACAGCATTGGCTTGTGTCCTCCATTGTCTCACAAATGTTAAGCAGTGTTTCAGTCTTCCAATCAGTGAGCTTGATGCTGATACTGACTGTACATTCCAACGTGAAACTCTGCTGCTGAACAGACCAGCTGTTCTTTCTGCTACATTTAAGTTCTGCAGACGTAAAGGGAAAGTTCATGCAGAGTTTGCATAATGTAGCCCATCCAAACAGGCTGTTTTGTGATATGAAATTAATGAGGGAAAGAACACAGTGAAATGCACAGCCAATCCGTACTGAATCAACACATGGATGAGTCATAATTGGAGGGATACATATACATCAGTACACATAAGATACACCACTTATGGTCGATCTCAAAATGAACATTTACATAGTAATAATGTATACAGAAATGATGCATTTAGCAGTGAGACTGGTGATGACCATGACAAGCATTACAAATATTTATGAGAAAATGTTTTCTGTGGCCAAAACTTTTTTGCATCTCATTTTTGTCCTGGTTTTACCCCAGGATACCGAATTCTATTGCAGTAGCGATGAACTACCACAAGATGGATACAGATTAAAATCTCCTTGCTAAAAGCCTTCTCTATCTGGTGATGAACCCGTAGCCTGAGATAGGAGAAGAGCTGATGACGGCTACCTATGTGAGTGTGACCAGATGAACAGTGTTAAAACATTATCTATGGAGAGGATAAACTGCATAAATGACAAGTTGACATGATTGATTCAGGAAGTCGCTACTTCAAATATTATCACGCTGTGACCGCCAGCACGGAAGATTGTCTAATACTGTATTTAAAGAACCACGAGGTGTGTGTGTGTGTGTGTGTGTGGAGAGAGAGAGAGAGACTATTTGTCTGTTTTGCAAACATACAATTGCAAACCGGTCAGCTTAGCTGTTCCCTGCCTATGCCTGGTCATATTTCAGTCCCCTAACACCACGGCCCCGTCTCTGCACAGCTTACATGCACTCTGTAAGCGTATGAAGCTAGTGATTACCATAGTCTCTGAAGCCACGTCTCATCTTATACACTCACGATGGAGTCTCTAAAGCGCCCCAGCGTACTATTCCGTTGACATAAGCCTCTATGGTTAGGCAAGATTGATGAAGTCTGCGGTGGAGCAGAGGCTTGTGGGAGAAGGGGAGGGGGGGCACTGTCCCCGTGCCTCTACAGAAGCCGATGGTTTGGATGCTTGCCTCTCTCGCAGTATCGTTAACTGTCGGTAATGACCGGTATTTAGTTACGTCTGCCGCTGCTGCTGCGAATTGCGCTTCTGCCTGCTTTCAGCGAGTCTAAAGGCAGTCTAAAGGGCAGAATGGACTGAATCAATGACCAAGCTATGTGCCTAAATGTATGTACTGCTCAAGGAACAGTTCCCCTAATAGGTGACATTGCGGGTTTGGGACTAGTTAAAGCCTTCACCAGACCATCACTTTGTAATGCGCTTAGAAGCAAATAGTGCATCTGCGTGTCTGTAACAGCAGAAGATTTCCGGTGAACGAAACGGCACTTTCCATTAGGGCTGATAATGCGGCTTTGCCCTATTGTAACCACATCATCCTGCAAATGTTATTTTAAGACCGCGAAAGCGGCGAATGATTGCATGCAGTTATTGGCCTGCATGGATCATGTATGACGGGCAACAGCACATGTGAGATTCCAGCGCACAGCCAAATCTGGCGCAGATGCCCTCAATGACCGGGAGGCCCTTGCGCATGCCCATCTGATTAGGTGAGTTGACAGCGTGATACCGAAATGTCATCCGCTACCTGACAGCGCTACCCCAGCGGTAAAATGTTTCCTCTGAGAATGCACGGCGACGTCACCCACGGAAGCCAAGTACAACACACGCATTGGCGAATTATTCTTCTCAGCGCTCCCACGCTCAAATATGTTCCAACAGCCCCCATAGATACCCCACCCCCTACCGCCATTGTCCATCATTAGGAATTTTTCTGATTGGCTGTTGAAGCTACTGAAAAACATGATCTCACATGAGCGTTCCACATAATTTCATACAAATAGTTCGGACGAAGAAGAGGACTGGACCAGTTGGCATCTCTGGTTGGAGAACAAAACGCTCTGAATAAGCCAAAGAGCGCGCAGCGCATCCAGTGCCCCTGGATGAGAGTAATTCAGCACTTGCAGCAAACTTCCCTTGAAACACTTTCTTTCACATTGCATTATCTGCTGATAAAGTGGATGGTGCCAATAAAATGGCGATGACAAAATTCATATTTGTTAGTGAATCTAGGCATAAATAATAAAAAAGATGGCAATTGTTGATATAAATTGATCCAAAACGCCACCGTTCTTCACAATGAGGGACTTTCCATTAGGCTACAGTACCTCGCAAGCGTCACTACATATTTCCATCCAAGTCGGGATTCGCGGGAATTCCACAGACCAGCACATTAACCTTGTCGTGTCTCCAACCAAACGATGGCGCTAGAGATTCTCTATGGTTGCTTGAATCATTTGCAGGCATTTATGAAGAGAAGACCAGTGCATATAGGCATAGGCTTAATGAAATAATACGTTGAGTGGGGTCGTTTTGATCTCGACTCAGCGCCATGTAACTATGGTGAAGTATTGTTGGCTGTTCCGCATTGACGACAAAAATTGTGGAACTAACTCCAAAACTCCTTTATAAAAAAATAAAATATGTGAAAAATCTCTAAACCGGCAGATTCTAAATAAGTCACCGTCACAAGAGTGAAGTAACAGACACAGCTTTGTCACAACAGTCTGCTCAGATTTAGACATCAAATAGACTGTAGTTTATTGCACGCGGCAGCACTTTGTCTGAGGAGCACAGCCTGGGAGCATTACTAATAAAACTTTAGACAGTCAAAGTTACACAGTGACGGTAGGTTGCAGTCTATTGTTGAAAGATCCAAACTTATTGCTCTAATGCACACTTGGCACTAAAACGATTCTTCAGCCAAAATATATGAGAATCCGGTTTTTACATTAATTGTGACTTCTGAAGATGATAGCCTATAATTTCGAATTTATAATAAAAAATAGGGAAAATGACGATGTTGTCATTAGCCACGCTAAATTAAAAGTTTTAGTAGATTTTATTAATTACAAAATATCAGTCATATCAGTAGGCCTATTTCATCTGATATGGACATTACCCAAATAAATCTATAAAATATATCTCCCTGGAGAACGCCAACGAGACTTCGGTCTTCTAGTGTCTTTGGAAATCAATAAAGCAGCGCATCCAGTCTCCTTTCCTGAAAAAACAGTGAAGGCATCATACCTGATAGCATTCGATTGATGGATATAAGAAATCCGCAGTGGCTTGTTTGTTTATTCAGTAGTATCCCAGAAAGGAGAGAGAATTTAAAACTTCATCCCCGTGTATTCTTATCAGTGGGCGACAGTCCGTTCCCTCTGAAATCCCGTCCACCAAAAAGGCAGTGGGAAGTCGGAGCCAGGCTCCGCGTTGCGGATTGCACTTGATGCTGGGGAGAGGCAAAAAAGAGGACAGAACAAGATTTTTTTTTCTTAGCGACAAAGCGTTTCGCATAGGGGTGGGACCAAACTCTCGCAAGGAACAGGGAAAGTGGAGAAAGACATCAGTCTCGTCGGGCTGGGGTTGTGCTCATTAAATCACTGGATATTGTTGAAGAAATGGGGAATCTTCGATTTCAAAGTGGCGTTTGTCTCCTCCTCCCAAACAGGCTGCCGGCGGATCTCTGCCAAAATTCGTTCCATTGTGCCCACAAATAGCTGGCGGGCGGAACTTCTCTCCCTCCTCAAGTCATCCGTTCGCCTTCTCACATCTGCTGCGCTGGGCTCCGTGTTCGCTGAGGTGGTAAACACCCCAGCAGGGGGTCCTCAAATCCAAAGGCTGAAAGCTCACATGCAGTGACACACGCACAAAGAATATCTCGGGCAGACATATAATAACACTCTCTCTTTCCGGTTGTCTAGTTGTCTCAAGTTTGGGTTGCAAGTGGGCAACACATCAACTCTGCCCCCCTCTTTTCTTTCTGTGTGCTGAATAGGGCATAAAGGATTGTAAGGAATCCACCACTGGGACTGCTGCTTTTCAAAGCAATTTGTGGCAATTAGTCAGACCTTTGTTATAATTCAGTGAAGCATTCTCATGCCAAAAAGAGGTCTCTTGCCAACCAACACCTGTTATTTACAACAGCCACTTTCAGAACGTCCATGTTTTAAGATGATCTCTTGTCTGACTCTGGTATGCCACATGAGCTCTGGTATGTCACGTGTGCTTCTCTCTCCGTGTGTGTGTGTGTAGGTCTCTCACATACCTATGGCCAGGTGAACCCTCTCTTGAGACGGGTGGGGTCATAGGTCATGTCTGCCACCTGATCATTCCTCACTGACAGACAAGTAGTAAATAGGTTCTCCGCTATACCCAAACACTCTACCCGCTTCCAGATGTCACCTAGCAACGACAGCAATGAAGGGACACGCACACGCACACACACACACACACACACACACACACACACACACACACACACACGTGGGCTGGAAAACCTAGATCACAACAATTAGCCACTGTTATAAGGCTGTCATTGCTTATTCGGATAAGGTCAGGGGTCAGGCATGTGGCGTTGCTGGCACACTGCAGCCGCTCCACTGCCACGCCCCAGCCGAGAGAGAGAGGGAGCGAAAGAGAGAGAGAGAGGGAAGGAGAGAGAGAGACTTCTCTGTTAAGACGGCAGAAGGAATAAGTACAGGATGATATTTCTGGTTAGGGTTTTAGGGCATGCCGGGGCACACAGAGACATCTTTGTGTGTGCGTTTGTGTGTGTGTATGTGTGTGTGTGTCGAGGGAACACCCAGCCTGCGCAGGATGTCATCTTTAAGTGCTCTGCTTTAAATGCCTTTCTCAGCCTAACCTCTCCATGTTTAACGGACATTAGAAATTAGATAAACGCGCTCTTTTTGAAAGAAGACAGTTTCATGGTAGTCACGATTGTTGAGTGGATGCTGTTGGCCTGCCTTGTGTCTCTCTGCACTGACTGGGGGACAGTTTCATGGTAGTCACGATTGTTGAGCATATGCTGTTGGCCTGCCTCGTGTCTCTCTGCACTGACTCGGCCCTAAGACCCTACTCCTTACCCACCCTTTAAATCCACACCCTTCCTGCTGCACAAATATGCAGTTTCGGGCCGCCAAAAATGGCATTGTTGAGTGGATGAAAGACAAAAAGGCAACAAGACATCCATTAAGACACAAAAAAACCCACTGCTAGCTGTAGTTCAGTGTAGACTTTGAGTGGTTGCTAGGAGTTAAGCAGCTCCACTTTACTGGTCTTAGACCTGTGTGAATGATGTTCAGATTCAGAGGAATGGGCTGTGTGCTTGGGGCTTTGGTTCAAGAGACTGAGGTAAAATATGTGAGTTTGTCAGTGCTCAGAAACTATGCCCTCAGTCAACAAGTTTACTTGCTATTACTCACCAGGTTGCTATGACAACAGTCACTACTTTCAACTACAATCAAGCCAGCTGTGTTTCAATGTTTATTTGTAATTCATACACCAGTGGACTATATGATCTGAAATTATCAAGTTTTTACATCAAACTTTGTGTCAGTAGTTTTAATAATGAATGTGCAGAATAATTAACGGCTCACAATAGAAAATGTTTGTTCTGGCAGGATCCTTTTGATCAAAGAGTGGACTTTATCAAGAGGGTGATCTGTAGTATTTCTCTGCCTTTTCTCTTGCTGTCATCTTTGTGTGTTGCTCCGCGTTCAACTTGCTAACTTACACGACTTGCCTGTGACCTAAGGCCATCTTAGTCATTCCTCGCCACCTCAACAGCATCAGTCAGAAGCCTGTGCCAAGTCGGCTATCTGCTAACTGACTGCCAAGAACATTCCAGCTTTGGAAACTCACATTTGTCTCATCGATAAATTACTCTGGGAGCAATGGCATCCTCCCTGGGGCCTGTTTTACACTCGTGAAGTGTGTATGTGTAATTATGTGTCTGTGTGTGTGTGTGCATGCATGTGTGTGTGTGAGCTTGAGAGAGATTGTGTACATGTACATGTGCAACCATGCATGTCTGTTTGTGCCAGTGTGTGTGTGTGTGTGTTTGTGTGTGTGTGTGTATGCATGTGCGCCTTTTGCTTCTGTGTGTTGAGAGTTCTATTAGGTGGAAATGTGATATCCTGACCTGTCGTTAAAGAGTGCCGACTGCACAGTCCCGGAGGGTTCTGAGCATGTCCACTGTAAGCGGTGTACATGAAGGAGTGGCCCGCTTGTCTGTGCTGACCGCACCAATAAACCATCTCAGTAGGACCTAATGACCCGCTCTGAGCTTCCACCCGCTTTATTTTGACAAGAGCCTGCTCATTTGGAGGCCCTCTCACTAAACAGACATCCATTGATCGCAGGAGAGCTCAGCTTCCATACGTACGACGCCCCTCTACACACACACACACACACACACCACTTCCCCACCTCTCACTCTCTCTCTCTCTCTCTCCCTCTTACACACACACACACACACTTTTGACCTTCTCTATGTCCCCCTTTAGTAGCAGTTTTCTCTCTCCTCACTGCCTCAGGCATACCAAAACAGACTGGTTGCAGGCAGCATCATTCAACACACAGAGTGTGACCCTCATGTAAATATTTAGACCTTCACACAGCAAGGTCAACCTGCCAGCAGCAAACTTCTGCTGATCCGTACAGCTAGCATAAAACCAACCCCCCCCCCCACACACACACACACTCTAGACAGCAAGCAAACATTCACAAATAAACACATCAACATGAATCACACCTTAGATGTAATTTAATGTAATTTCAGACCACTCTCACATCTGAGACTTATGAGGTCTGAGAGTTATGAGGACTGTGCTCTGAGTACAAGGCTGAGACCTGGCACACACAAGTCAGTCAAGCAAAAGTTTTTAAAAGCAGCGATATGGAGTAATTGACATTTATGTCCCTTGGAGTAGAATATTAGGCGGCATTTAGTGCTAAGAAGATACCCAGTTGGTTTAAATATGGCTAAATTGGCCATGATTCTACCCATTCAAGAACGTTATGACAATTTCAACCAATTTGGGTGTACAATAGCAAAGTTGGACACTTCATTTTCTGTACTAGTCACCGTAGCATCAGAGTGAGCTCCAAGCTATTATTTAGTGGCAATAGAACTGAATGTGTGTTGAAAAAAATACACTGCTCACATCAGAATATCAAGCACAGATGCTTACAAAGTTTATCATGATAGTAGTGGTGGTTTATGAATTCTTGTACATTTGTCCAAAGTTCTGCATGTTCCAGAACCAAGCAACACATGTGTGATCAATGAATCTGGGCCACTTTCGAGATTAACGTCAGCTGAGAGAAACTCACCCGCTTTGAAGTCAGCAAAAGAAAACCAGGAATACCAACATGGTCCACCACAGGTCCTGGCTAAAAATAGGAAGCCTGTTGCCCACACTGGACCTTTTACTGGTCCAGCAGTGTGGGTTTTATTGAAATGTTTTTTTCCCGACAGAGAGCCTTTTCTCTTACACAGGGCACATGCTGTACGGGTCTAGGGAGGGCAATGAAAACGCAAACCAGATCAAAGCTGCAATCTTTGACTTACTGTAGAAACCTAAAGCAAGGAACGGACCCACCCTCATCAACAGTATCTTAATGCAAACACATACCTCTCTCTCTCTCTCCCTCTCTCTCTCTCTCTCCCTCCCTCTCTCTCTGTCAAATTATGGATGGAAAGAACATTGAGGCATACAGCGATCAAACAGTCACCCATACAGGAATGACAGAGAGGGATCCCATACAAAACAGGCCTTGTGAACTGTAAGCGTGTTGAGTACACACACCAATCTTTAACCTAAACCTCTCATTCAACACACAATTGTTGACCTGTACACACACACACACACACACACACACACACACACCACTGAGCCTGACTGTGTCAGTATGACTGATAAGTTCTGTCATATTTATAGAATAGCCTCTCACAGCCAATAGGACACAATAAGGTACATACTGTACATAGACCACTCTAATAGCTAGACAATAGGGGCTTTAGGGTCACAGCTGTAGTATGTTAAATATTTCAATATTTAAACAGGTTTTATTTGAAAGTCTAACTTGTCACTGGGGGCTGTGTCTCTACGGCGGGGTATTTATACCTTCCTACTTATGAGAAGAGGAGTTTCCTTTCCTTTCAGGTGCGGCTGTCCTCTTATAAACTCAGATATTCTACATACTTTAGATTACAGACTACAGAACCATCAATCTTATACAACAGAACATTTGCTTTCAAGATAATCATAGCTCAATGTTAAATATACCCCTATAGATAGGAAAAAGAACCTTTGCAAATGTATACAAAAAACATCTACTCTGTCTCCCTCCCTCTCACACATACACACACACGCACACGCACACGCGCGCACACACACACACACACACACAGGAACACACGCATGCATGCATGCACAGGCTACTCTGTGGGGTCAGAAAGGTTACGCAAACACCATACTTTGCCTATGTTAACACACAAATCACTGTCAGCTGAAAGGACTGGTTTGCTGAGATGGAGTAGTGGCGCCTCTTTCTAATCTAATGAGATTTTAGGGAATGAGAGAGGAGACAAACAGGCCTATCTGTGAGCAGGCCTTTCGAAACCAAGAGTCACACACACACACAAACACACACACACACACACACACACATATTTATGTTAAGAATATTTCCAACTAGTCACAATGTCATGGAATAGTACATTTATAAACTTGAAATGTTAGCAATCCATAGGCATTCAGTCAAGGTGGAAGACACACAAAGCTTCAACCATGTGTTTTTTAGGCTAGGCCTATAATTCACCAAAAAGAGCTGTTTTTTTTATTTGCTATGGACTTCCTCACTGACAGAAATTTACAATCAATAACACAATTTCTTACCCATCTCTTTAGAGAATACTTGTCCTCCTCTGATCACACTTTATTTAAGCACATACACATGCCATAGTCAGTTGCGAAAAAAAAATGTATGCTGTTTTACAATGTGAGCCACACACAAAGCCTGTAAAATGTATCTTTTGTGAGGAAATGTGAATTTATTTGTGTGGTAAATGTTTTACTGAAAGCTTTTATATGAGACCTCTCAACCCACAGAAAATTCCATGTGTTAATCACATATTCAGCTTCCCATGATCATTACTGCAACCGATCCAGCGCTGATGTTCTAACATCCTCGTCTCTAGGTCCAGGAAACAGCTGAGTCTGAGAACCCAGGTCTGATATAGTACGTCTCAAAACCGACCCACACTGAGTGAATGAGTACCTGGGGACTTGTGTTTTTACTGTCAATTTTCAGGTTCTGAAATATTAGTGAGGGCAAACACAGCCCTTTCACCCAACACAACCACCCAACCCAACCCCCAGCTCCAGCCCCTCAGGGTCTGAATGGGCCCATAGAGAAGGAAGCCTTCTGGGACTCAGGTGAGCCCCTGCCCACAGGAGAGAAGGTGTAACTGGGGCAACACACACACACACACACACACACACACACACACACACACAGAGAGAAAGAGCTCTGCAAAGGCTAGAGTCATAAACCTTCATGACAGACACATACACACACACACACAAATGAACACACAAATGAACACATGCACACAAACACACACATTCACACACACACACGCACACACACACACACACAGGGGCAGGGGGCTCAGAATCTGGAAGTGGACTGTCCCAAAGGATGGCCCCAAAATGCACACCCATTTCCTCCCCAGAGCGACTGAACACATGCAACCAATGTCTTGCTGGCAGTGTGTGTGTGTGTGTGTGTGTGTGTGTGTGTGTGTGTGTGTGTGATTGTGTGAGTGTGTATATTTTCACAATAGCTTTATAGCATGAACACACCCATAAAGAGGAAATCTTTCCCTTGCCCTCCTACCCTGTGCCATGAACTTTAATCTCAGCCAATTAGTCCATAATAGTCTTTAGACACTTCAAATGGAAAAAGCTTGATTAAGCCCACATAGCTCAAGCTCTCTTTGTGTAATACCCATACAGAGACACACAGTAATACTGTTGGCAGAGCTTTGATTGCGTAATGCTCCGACAGTCACTCAGATTCAAGATTTTTCAGCGATAGCACACCAATTCAAACACAAACCCTGTAAAAAAAAAAAAGAAACACAAACATGTTATTTTGGGCAGCTGAGCTCCCCTTGGCTGACACTTGAAGGCTAACAGGGTGAATATTTTTTTCTGAATTGTCGGTGTCCAGTATACAAACAGTCCCTCAGCCTGTCCAATGATCTCTAATCGCTAATAATCCAGACTCTCCCCAGATCCTTTAAGAGTTCTGTATGTTTCATGTCACACATCCCCCTGAGTTGTTCTCATAACTCATAAGTTTGAGTGCTCAGTTTGAGTGCTGTTTTTACTTTTGAAGTCTCTTACTTGTGCACATTACAGTAACATGCACAGACAGATGTGCCTCAATGACAAGTGCACATACACACACACATACACACACACACACACATACACACATACACACACACACTCTCCAAACACATACATACATACAAAAATACATACTCATCCCCACATAAGTGTCTCCTCAGCACCTCACATTACTGTGGTCAACCATGCTCACACACACACACACACACACTCACACAGAGTGTGCATTTACAGTAACATGCTTTGGCACGTGTGTATCCAGGCTTGTGGTATGGCTCCCTCCTTCTCGGATGTCTGGCTGGCAGTGATGCTGTTTAATCACCATGTCTGTGAATCCTCCACCCCTATTTACCACAGCTTCCACGAAGGCAGGTGTTACTGTTTTGACAAACACACACACACACAAACACACACATATTCAAACTCATATACATTCACATACTACATCCTCTGCAATCGGCCATCTTACTCTCCTCCCTGTGGTTCAGACCATGGTGGTCTCAGAGACACACCCATACACACACACACACACACACACACACACACACCATAACCCACCATGACGTTCTCCACAGTGATCCAATGCCAGGCCTGAGGGAGAGAGCATGTGAGATCACACAGCAGCTCATCCCAACATGGTTGTGCTGGATTATCACTGTCACGTTGAGAAAAACAGGGCTGTCATGGGTGGAACATCGTAAATTGTTGGAGAATCCATGTTTTATCTTCTTCCCAGATGACTTTCAGAGCACAGATACGAGAAACCCCTCAGACACGCCTGAGGAAGAAAATGTATAACTGCTTGTGGTTGCAGTAGTAAGTTATCCTGTTCAGCTTGACACTTACACAGAGAGACAAATTTATGATGATTTGGTTTTAAAAAATGATGACAAGATGTTCTGAAACAATAAACAAAAATGACACAAATAAATTGTTCTTGTCACGATAAAAACAGTTTATTTAGATGACATAAGATATCAAAAAACATAAAAGGAAACAAATGTGTATCTGATCTGGTCTTGGCAAAGATTTTATTTAAACATTTTCTTTGCTTTCTTTAGTTGTGGCACATGTTTGGTACAGATATAGGTTCTCATCAGCACCATGTTCATGCATCTTTTGCTATATATGCTGTACAGTAATTTCCCCAATATAAGCCATGTATAAACCTCAGGTCAGTGTTTTATGCAAACAAAACCATGTATTGACCTCACCCATATATTAACCTCATAAATGAAGACATTTTGCTAAATCTATGCATTAACCTTGGTTAATAATCAGGAAATTATGGTATGTTTCCTTCTAAATACTGCTGTACTGCTCCCATTGGCGATAAACTGACCTTGCACTCAACCCCAAACACAAGCACACTAAACAGCCTCTTCATGCTGTAAGTCAGAGTCCAGGAGAGCAGGCCGGACGCCTGTAAGGAAACAACGCACTGGGTGGACAGGGAGTTATTAATCACCTTTTATCTCATATCTCCACACACTGGTGTGTGTGTGTGTGTGTGTGTGTGTGTGTGTGTGTGTGTGTGTGTGTAGCAGCAGGAAATGACATTTTGGCAGGCAACCTGCACGGTTTGCGGGCTTTAATGTTTTGATAAAAACAAGACTCGGATATTATCCAGCAATATGGGGAAAAGGAAGTGCTGAGGTATCGAAATTTACAATCTCTTACTCTCTCTGTACACACAAACATACACACACACACACAAAGAGAAAGACAGAGGGAGAGAGAGATTTAATGACTTTGTGCCACATGTCCATTCTTTCTCATGTGGCTTGTGTGATGCTGATAACTGGGTAACACTGTGTGAAAGCATGTTTTCTGGCAGAGGCCAGTCCTCAGATGTGATGATGTGTGACACTCAAGGAAAAGCAAAATCGTGACTCTTTGCACAGCACAAACCGTGAAGCAGATGTTCCATTACTGCCTATTGAACTGGGCAGTGGGTTCTCTTTAGCTTGTTCTCTTGTTCTCTTCAACAATCCAGCCCACAGCCTTTTCATCAGCAGTCACTGATCATTCTGTATGTGAGAGATGAAAGTGTCCATAAAATTGAAAGTTTATCACTTTGTCACTTAATCTTCACTCCTACAATTCTGTGTGTGTAAGAGTATGTGTGTGTGTGTGTGTGTGTGTGTGTGTGTGTGTGTGTGTCAGACAGAGAGAGAGAGAGAGCGCGTTTGTGCCTTACATTTGTGTGTGTGTGTGTGTGTATGTGTGTGTGTGTGTGAGTGAGACAGAGAGAGAGAGAGTGGGCGTTTGTGTCTGTACATTTGTGTGTGTGTGTGTGTGTGTGTGTATGTGTGTGTGTCTGTAGTTGAGATTGAATATGAATTGAATTGAAACCCCACTTATTGGCAGAATAAAGGTAAAGACCTGTCCATTTCATTATAAACAGTGTCTCATGCAGCCAATGGAGATCAACATGCGACGGATGACTTACCGTACACAGACAGCCGGTGGTCTTGATCATGATGATTGTGTGTGGATAAACATCCCATCTGATGATGTGTCTGTATGCGGTCGCACTGTCCGAGAGAAGCAGAGTGAGAGTGACCTCTGCTCTGGGTTCAGGTGATGACTTTAGGGATAAGTCATCTCCGATTAATCAACAGATCCTCAAGGCAGGCTTAGATATAAATACAAATCCAATTGGAGAGATAGACAGACAGTGAGAGTGAGAGAGAAAGAAAGAGAGAGGCAGAAATACAGAAAGAGAGAGACAGGGTTTTACATGTTAATGTGTTTTATTGTCATGATTTGGCAACACTGTACCAACAGTCATTTGGCAACATTGAAATTGCTTTGAACTGAGAGAAAGAGAGAGAGAGAGAGAGAGCGAGAGAGAGAGAGAGAGAGCAAGAGAGAGAGCGATTAGCCCATAGAACATATGCAAACAAACACAAATGCAAGTACAAAACTATTTTCCGTTAAGCATTAAAAGATTCCATACATATCCATGTGTTCTCCTCATAAATAACTACAGGGCTGTCAGGGCTTTACAACCGGCACCCAGTGATATCCTGTTGGTGTGACGCAGAGGGATTGGCATGATCCTGTCTTCCCCCTTGTCTTTGCAAAGACTAAATCACACACACACACACACACACACACACACACACACACACACACACACTGAAACACAGCCAGGTGGCTCAGCTCCAGCTCCGTGCCCTCTCACGCCCAATGCCTCAGAGATACATCCAGCAGATGTATGCATCTGCAGTAAATCAGACTCAGCAGTATAGTTTGTGATATAGTGTGGCAAATTACCTGTTACAATGCACACTGATCCTCTGCAGATATTAGTACAGGAAACAAACAAGTGTTTTATTTACTCTAATAAGTGGTGTTGGTTTTATGTTACAGCTGAGTAGTTACGTGTTTGGCTGGACATGCTGGTATTATGATCATATAAGTTAATAATATGAGAGAATGTCCTACATAAACACCCCCTTAGCAGGAAGTGGTTGGAGTTTCCAGCGGCAGCACCAGTTGTGAAGCATTGGTTTGTTGTTTATGAAGACTAAGAGACAGAAAGTGACTGACTCCTATGGGATGATTGTTTGGAAAACAAGTTTGTTTTGAGAGCATGTCTGTGTAGAGGCACAGAGGTTGCTAAATCACAAAGGGCATAGTTGGGAGCTAAAAACCTGTTCCTGTAGCTCCAT
Source organism: Tenualosa ilisha (assembly GCA_015244755.2). NCBI lineage: Eukaryota > Metazoa > Chordata > Actinopteri > Clupeiformes > Clupeidae > Tenualosa > Tenualosa ilisha. The sequence continues at coordinate 45,070 of PYXC01000316.1, read as the reverse complement.
GGAATCTAAAAAACCTTTGACATCAGTTTAAAGACAATGACTCACTGTGTGCTCTGAGTAGCATTTCTGTGTGTGTGTAGGTATGCGTGCATGCGCATGTGCACGAAAGTACAGTATGTGTATGTATCCTAAGGAGACCCATAACAATAAGCATGTCTTACCCACCTCTTTTTAGCTGAACTGGCAACAGTGTGTACACTTGCATGCTTGTTTTGTATTACACAGCCAGTTATTGTACGTGTCATGTTCTAGCTCAACTACGATACAGAAGAACCAGTTCTAGACGGGCATCCCGAGTAGACATGTTTCCAAACAAAATTTCCAAAGCGCCCTGATGCCCCATGACCTTACCCTGATTTAGAAATAAACAACCTTTATGACCTCACAAAGCTGAAAGTGTATCCCCTAGTCATTCTGCCACCCTGTGGGTCGGCTTATATAACCATGGAAACAAGGAGACATCTGTCTCGTCTGTCCCAAATGACATTTCACCACCATCCATGACAAAAGGCCCTTGCTGCACACTGGACATTTCAAAATTCTGTGCAAACTAACGTCCACGTGGATGAAGTATGATACATCTATAGCACCTGCACTAGTGCTCTCTCTATATAAATAATACTTGTGCGAAGGTGCGAAATTGTAGCAATTTGTTATCTTGTTACAGTTATATAGCTGAAATTTAACAATGAGACATTATTAGATTGAATTATCCATTAGGCCTAACTAATGTTACTTAAACCACTTTGATGACTATGTGTGTGTGTGTTGTGAGGATGAAACCCACCATATTACATTTTTTAGAAACATATTTTCCGTTGCGCAATAACAAAAGTGTGTACAATGCACTGCAGATCCAGAGCCAAAGTAAACCAAAGGCAAAGTCAGAGTGACTCAGCTAAAACTGCTCTCTGCCTTGATTGAGCAGAACGGATGGGCTGAGTGTGTCAGCAACCTTTTCACACACACACACACACACACACACACACACACACACACACACACACACACACACACACACACAGACACACACACTTACTGACAGAGAGAGAGAGAAAGAGAGAGAGAGAGAAATAGCAATAGAAACATGCAAAAGATCTGACTTGGGTCATTTAGAGTAGTTAATGGAACTCTAAACTGTTCTTTATCTACACAAGACAGACAATCTGATAAAGTGCAGTAAAGTACAAGTAAACACAATCTGATACAGAAACACAAACATATGTAGACCAAGACACACGTGCAAATGCGTGCTTACACACACATGCACAGACAGAAAGAGAGAGAGAGAGCTTGAAAGAGAGTGATTGAGAGAGAGAGAGAGAACACCACCAAGCTCCATGGCCAAGAGGACCCCGTAATCCTGCAGCCCAACAGAGATACCAGCACCCTGGAACCCCAGATAGATATTACATGTGCACGGCCGATGGACCGGTCATGATTCACTCAGAAAAAAGAAAAAACTTGTCATAACATATTCATCTATATCTATATATCTTGGTGTGTTTCACCTTAGTCAAAGACACAAGGCTACAAGTGTTGATGCAAATCAACAGGAGGATATTTAGCTTTCTCTTATACAAATTCTGCTGTCATTAATCTTATGATAAAAAAAAGAAAAAGAACCGGATCCTGGTCTTTTAGTAGCCTAGATCTGTCCTTAGAATTTAGGATTGGATTTCTAAAGAGAGAGAGAGAGAGAGAGAGGGAGATACATTATTGAGAAATCGAAAATCCCTGATGTTACGATCAGTCACGCCATAATTCACCTGCTTCACGCATTCACTTTTCAGCACCAGTTACCCGTGCAAGACCAAGTGCTTATTGCCAAGTTAAATTCCAGCACTGCACAACCATTACCCAATCTCATAACCTGTACACTGAAGGCTGTGTGCCGACCTCGGTGTGTTTCACCTCAGTCAAAGACACTACAAGGCTACAAGCCACCACATGCACCCTTTCCCGAGACAGACATGGGTGTTCATTCTTGTGACAGCTATACAGAACATGTAATTGATTTCAAAGGTTAGCCTACTCCTGTGCCTAAGCGTAATCGGAGGGGTGGTCTGTGACTGCGAAAGTATGGAAAAAACACTTATATGTAAATTAACAGGAGGATATTTAGCTTTCTCTTACACACATTCTGCTGTCAATAATTTTATGATTAAAAAAATAATAAGAGAACCGGATTCAGAAATTGATTCTGGTCTAGCTTAGATCTGTCCTTAGAATTTAGGGTTGAATTTCAGTTCAAAACATTCTGAATTTTACGCTAAAATTCCAAACTGACATTTTAGATAAAAAAAATAATATAACATTATTTGGGGAAATATTACTGAACTATTAAAGCTTATTATATATTATAACTATTATAGCAGTTTTTTTTTAACAGCGCTAGCAATAACTACACAGGTCGTATTTGTACCAACGCAATCGTCGTTCGAGCAACAGCCTACTGATAAGGGCGCATGACGGTTGTACTGGTAGCCTATCACTGCACTGCCTCCCAACCTTTCAGCGTGCCAGATATCGGCGCATCCACTTGTTGAGTTCAAACAGCCCATTGGCAGGCCCACACTATTTAAAGGGCGGCAACATGGCTCGAGGTTTGGTCAAACGGGAATCCGTCGAGTCGGAGATGCATAAATCAGAAGACCAAAGTAAGACTTTTGTTTACACGAAGAAGAGGGGGTATGATGTCACACGCAACCCCCACCTCAACAAGGTAATGTTCACAACATCAAACCTTTTGTGTAGTTTTCGTTAGTTTAAACACGGTTTCCATGCCCAGTGCCGGTCAGGCTCTATACCAACACGGTTAAAGATATCAGTGTTGTGACAAGCTATATTTAGATTTAAAGGAGCCACGCACTCATTCTTGCCAGAGATGAGCCTTCGAAATCCCCAGGACAGTGCAGAGGTCCTGTTAGCTATTAAAGCACTACTTTTTAAAAGTCTGGCATATTTGACAGTGCCAATTCAAACTATGTAGTCAAATGAATATGGAAGAATCACATTTACTTTGAATCCACACAGTCTACTTCTATAATTGTAGCCTATTGAACCTTTAGCTTTCTTGTCCTTGCTGGTCCTGAAATGATGTAAGCCAAGAATGAGGAAGTGGTAAATGAAGACAATATCTTGGTAAATGAAGGACGTGGTAAATGAGCCTATAGACCTATGCAATTATATATGCAATGACAATGACAAACGTCACTGCATAGATACTTAACAATCTGTCTATGGCAGATTGCTAAGTAAACTTAGATATTTGCTTTTAGATAGCATATCTTTCCTTTTATGGCCATGCACTTGTGTTTGTAGATAATTGATATTGTTTGCTTATGAGAAACAGGGATTTATAGTTTTATAAAGGGATCGTGATGTCCTGTCTTAGTAGTAGCATGTTTCAAGGGTAAGTTGAACTCAGAGTACACAGAGTCTCAACTTGCCATTATGGTTCAAAGTAAAATCCAAAGTACCTTTAAAGAGCAGGCAACTAATAATGTACTGAGAACATCCCACTTGGGTATGGATGTTGGTAAAATAAAGCCACAACATAGAGAAAACAGTAAGATGAGGCCAAAAGAATACTTCTGCAATGGAAAAGATAAGAACAGCTGAAGCACAACTGAGTGAAATACCATATAATGTCAAACAGTCACTACAAAACTCTTTGAGGAAGTAGGCTTAAATTCCATTTGAGTTCAAGTGAAAATGGTGTCTTGAAGGCAGAGGCACTTGTATGTTGGGTGTGATTTTCAAAGTGTGATCTATCAGAAGCATGAGTTTAATTTGTGAACTATATTGGCTATTGATACAAACCATTTCCTGTGCTCTTCTCTAATCTTGCTTACTGCATTAAATGATTGAACACCCTGACTCCTGAAGAAGCTTCCTTTGGTTGTATTGTTCTGCATACACTGCACATTGAAGGGGAAGTCGTGATCAGATGACACAGCAAAAGTTGGTGACACAGGCCTTTCTGACTGTATCCTCAATTTTCTGGGCAACTTTTGGTTTAACAACTTTTGGACAACTTGGTGAAAGAAAATGCATGTCCAGCTGCTGAAATAAAGAAGGCAATGAATATTCAGCCATTTAGTTTGTAGGTATCCCCGTAACCCAGCTGTAAGAGTCTAGTGCTGTTCCAGCAAGTGCAACTTGAGTCAGTAGTGTTCTTATAGGATTTTGTATTGGTTTTCATGGAACAATTTGCAGCCCCATGGTTTGTTTTTAGTAAGGTATGCCCATAGACTGTGTTCTATATCTAGGCGAAATAACATCTGTGTGAAACTGAGAATATATACGCGTCTCTCTTTATTCTACTCTGTGTAGCTCCCTTATTGTGTTGGTAGTCTGCTGCTGTGAAACTTAATGGGCTTCAGGCTAGGGCTAAATTTAGTTCTGTATTACATACAAAGTGTTCTCGAACATTATCCCATCATTCCCATATCACCGTTGTCTTTATAACCAAGACAAGATGAAGTTATAGGCTAACCCACTGCAAAAGTTTCAGTGGTGTGCTTGGCTTCAAAGATCAAAAATCTCAGCAACAGCAGTAATTCTGACAAACAGGCCGAGCCTTTCTGCCTTTTAGATTGGATCCAAATGTCAAATGTTTTCACTAAAGACCTTTTGCTCCCAGAGTTTGTCCCAGAGTTTTGACATAACAGCTGTTTTACCTTACGACCACTCAAAATGAGGGCACATTGCAACATCGCCGACTTTTTGTAACCTGCAGTGTCAGTAAATCTGCTTGACTGCTGGCTTCGTTTCTCTGTCCAAGGTCCTGATCAGTCCTTCAGAGAATAAAGTGTATATCACACAGGTGCATCTAATACGTTTTTTCTTTTTAATCACTTTTAGGTTGGCATGCATTTCTCTTAACTCTTTGTACAATTGGTAGACTAGATTAGTCTAGATTAACTCTGTAGGTCACATTGTTTTTTTTTTTTTGTTTTTTTTTTATTTGAAAGCTCACAAAATACTGTAGGTGCGTATCAGTGGGCTGTCTAGGGTGGCGTAAACAAATACAGTTTGCCTGGTAGTGTTGAGGAAATTGATCTGGCTAGATGTACTTTCATATATAAAATAGCTTTTGTGTTACATCTTGGCAGAGTATGCCTTGTCTATTATTTTGTAAGGCCTAATGGAAGAACATGTGTGAACTTAAAGAAGTGCTTTCCTGCAGTTGCCTAATTAATCCATTGATTTAATGTGACATATTGAACTTGAAAAGCTTTAGAAAAGCTGTACGGTTTTGGTCCACATGCCTGTGTAGCACAATGGCCTGATAAATCTATACTGCTCATAGACCCAAATGAATCTATACTGCTCATAGACCCAAATGAATCTATACTGCTCATAGACCCAAATGCATGGCTGCTTTTCTGTCTGTATGTCTGTCTGTCTGTCTTTCTGTCAATACATATTTCTGCCTGCCCACTCACTTTTTTAATAGTATGGCTGTCTGTTGCCCCCTGTCTGTGTGTATGTCTGTATGTGTGTGACTGTGTGTATTTGTCTGTGTGCCTTTGTGTATCTGTATGCCTGCCTGCCTGCGTGTGTGTGTGTGTGTGTGTGTGTGTGTGTGTGCGTGTGTGTGTGTGTGTGTGTGTGTGTGTGTCTGGCCACAGTTGGTTGCCCCTCAGTAGATAAGGCCATATTCCATGCAGATCAAACGTCATTGTCTGTTGGATCGCTGCCAATAACCTGGGTCTTGCTGACAACACAAAACGCTGTCTGTCACGAAGGTGCTTTGCAGAGCTCTCTCTCTCTCTGTGTGTGTGTGTGTGTGTGTGTGTGTGTGTGTGTGCGCTGCATGAAGGTGTGACCGCATTAGCCTACATGTCAGAGTGTCAATGTGTGAGTGTGTCTGCACACCTACAGTAGCACACATGTGCGTGTGCTTGCTCCCTATATGTGCTTTAAAGAGAGTATACTGGCGAAGTGGGGAAGTGTGTGTGTGTGTGTGTGTGTGTGTGTGTGTGTGTGTGTGTGTGTGTGTTGTGTGTGTGTGTGTGTGTGTGTGTGTGTGTGTGTGTGTGTGTGTGTGTGTGTGTGTGTGCGCACTCTGTTTGCACTTTAAAGAGAGTATAATGGGGAAAATGAGGCTGCATTTTTCAGGCTCCAGGTGTTCTGTAGCAGGTGGTGCTGAGTGAGGTGTATTAGGGTGAGTGCTCTCTGGATGATGTCAGTGTGCTCAGCCTCTCATTCCCCTCATTCCCCTTGTATAGGGTGATAAGACCAGGTGATATGGCTCTTATGCCTCAGGTGATGGGTGATTGGTGATATGGCTCTCATGCCTCAGGTGATAGGTGACTGGTGATATGGCTCACATGCCTCAGGTGATGGGTGACCAGGTGATGTGGCTGTCATGCATCAGGTGATAGGTGACCAGGTGAAATGGCTATTATGCCTCAGGTGATGGGTGACTAGATGATATGGCTTTCACTCCATAGGTGATGGGTAACCAGGTGATATGGCTTTCATGCCTCAGGTGTTGGGTGACCAGGTGATATGGCTCTCATGCCTCAGGTGATGGGTGACCAGGTGATATGGCTCTCATGCTTCAGGTGATGGGTGACCAGGTGATATGGATCTCAAACTGGGGTCGGTCAGAGACCATAGAGGGAGTTTATACATACAATAGAAGCAATATTACAATGTCTCTTTAAGGTGATATTTAATCCAGACCAGACCAACTTTTTCTCATAAGCATACATGGACATCATCATCACTGATGCTCTTCATGTTTGATTAAGGTAACTGTTTACACGTATCTAGATATGTTTATAAACAGATATTTTTTTGTCCGTTCGTTTTTTACATTTCGTTTACACGTATCCAGCGGAATCCACAGGCTTGAGCGTTTTGAAACAAATCCACTTTGGAGAGTGTTTTAAGCCACCATTAGAAGTGGCTTAAACTCCATTTACTTGTAAACAAAAGGCCCAAACGGATAAAAAAAATAGCCGTTTATAAAAATGTCAAGATACGTGTAAACATGGCCTTAGACGACTTCTCTGGTTCTGTTTGAAGATATTTTCAAGTTGGAAAAATGGTGGTTTTGAATTGGAGCTTCATCTCTGTAGCACTTTCTGGAGCATTTGTAAGAGTTCTCCTTTTCTGCATCCCTCTTTACAAGCTCTTTGCAGACGTAACTAAGCTACGCAAGCTCAGCTCTGAAAGCCTGATGTTGGTCTTGACTGAGTACTCTGTTTACACCCCATTACTCTGAATGGGCTGTTGTGTACCCAGAGAAAGCTGGAGAAAATAGGCCTTTGCTTGGCCTATGGTTAGCCTATGTGAGTGCAAATTGCTAGCATGAATGTGACGCTGTGTGCTCTCGGGCCCAATCAGTGTTATTGCAACTGCTCCTTTGCGTAAACCTGTTTGAATTCATTTGGCCTTTTCATTGTTTTTGTACGGAGCCCGTTCTTATTAAGCTGAACTTAACCTCACCCCAAGTTGACTGGCAGTCATGCTGTGGTGCGGCAGAATGAAATAAACATTTTTGTTTTAAGTATTGATGTGATTTTAATAAAACTTATACTTGGTTGGTTAAAAATCACTCAGTAATTCCTGTGATATTCAGTTTTATGTTTTACTCAATCATCAATATTTTTCACTTATTACACAACTCTTTTTAATGCTGCAGAATGCTCCATTCTTTTCAGTGTTGGGTCTTCCCAGCATTCTACTCTCTGATATTTCTTGATAATGGACCAATTGATGCATGAATCAATCGAATCAATAAATGTATGACCGAACGGCGACGTGTGGGTCGCTTGCAGTCAGATCACTCAAGATCTGACTGCAAGCGACCCACACCAAACATGAATGTAAACAGGCAGACATGTATGGTGCTTTCAAGTTTTTATGGCCTGCATTGTTATTATCCTGCGGTCTCATATGTCTCTGTGCCCTTAATGAGCTGAGGTGATTGTTATTGGTTTATTAGCTTGTTATTGAGAGAGAGCAGAGCAGAGAAGGGGAAGGGGGGAGAAAGAGGGAAAGAGAGAGAGGGTGACGGAGAGAGAGAGTTTTTTGGCTGTTGTATGTCATTCCCACTACATAGAGATTATGAAGGGGAGAGTTTGTGATATTTAGTCAGAATACATTAAATTCCAACCAAAATACGTGTCAACTAAAATACGAATGTGCCCCATTGATGCAGTGCACCCGTGTGTGCATAGGAACAGCAGTGCATGTCTGTTGCCTGTTCTTTGATGAACAAACAGACTTTACATCTGAGAGCACAAACTAGAGTGTGTCACATATGGTGATTTACTCAGCTTGTTTATGTAGGGGGAAGCCTAACCACTAATTGTTGTAGAAAGACTGGTCACCATGGAGCCGTGCGTGTGTGTGCGCTTGTGTGCTTGTGTGTGTGTGTGTGTGTGTGTGTGTGTGGGGGGGGGGGGGTAAGAAGAGACTGAGGCATCCTTCTTAGCTGCTGAGGGGTTTTGAGTTGCATGTGATCTACCTGATATCTAACCATTACAAGGTAGGGACCATAGCAACTCCTGTCAGACTTGGGTGAAAACACACACACACACACACACACACACACACACACACACACACACACACACACACACACACACACACTTCACTAACACTCTCAAAGTAGTGTTTTATTGCCTGCGGGGTGAAAAGCAGGCCGTCTTTATGCTGCAGGGTTTGAAGCCTCCTCTGTCAGGAGCTTGAGGGACCCTGAATGAGGAAATGAAGTGGGAAGGTAGGAAATGCCCCTAAAGTACACACACAGCAAGGTCATACAGTCAGGTCTCTGTGGCACAGCAGTGGGGCATTGTGGCTCTCAAGTTGCGCACGTGTGTGTGTGTGTGTGTGTGTGTGTGTGTGTGTGTGTGTGTTAGTGTGCGTGTGCTTGTTTGTTCGTGTCTGTATGTTTGTGGGTGTGGGAATGATGTGATATGATGTGTGTGTGTGTGTGTGTGTGTGTGTGTGTGTGTGTGTGTGTGTGTGTGTGTGTGTGTGTGGGTGTTTGTCCTCTTCCATCTAAACAGGGTCTAGATTAAGGACAACACTTTAATTGAGGCAGTGGGGCTGAGCAGAGGTGCTGAAAGCTGGAGGCCATGTGTACACAGAGCCTGAGTGGCTGTTCTGCCAGGCTGTACTTACACAAACCTCCATAGTATACACACACATTCACACACTTCTCACATGGGAAGCGACACCACGCTAGTATTCAGCTCATTTTCAATAAGCCACGAGCGAGCTAGCAGGCAGGGTGGACTCGGCGGGTGTTTGGGTGTTTGTGAAGGTGGGTTGGAACAGCACCAGCTGTTCAGAATGTGTCTTGTTTGGGCACTCACTATCCAAAGGATGTGTTGACATTGGAGTGTGTGTGTGTGTGCATGTTTGTTGTTGGTATTGACAGTTACTCTGGAGCAGTGGTTCCCAAACTTGTAACTGCCATGTACCCACTGAGACATTCTATGTCCTACCACGTACCCCTGCACCATAGACAGCTTGCTATTATAATGAATATTTTTCTAATTATTATTGCTGCATATGCAAAATGTGAACTCATATTGATATACAGGCAATTCCGTTGTATTGGGGACAATTTGAGTGCAAGATCTTTGTCCACGTATAGTCTGTACCTGAACTTCATGTTGATGAGACCTGAGAATCTATTCACAGAGTTTTTTTGTGTACCCCCTTGAATTGATCCAAGTACCCCCAGGGAGTACTCTTACCCCATTTTGACAACCACTGCTCTGGAGCATACACACACACACACACACACACACACACACACACACACACACACACACACACACACCAGCAGATAAACACGCACACATATATGATTCAGTTATATAAGAGGGGGCACTTTCTGCCTGCTACAGACTCCTTGTGTTGGTGTTTCGGGTTAATGAGTTGTGTGTGCAATTGCAGAATTCCGAGTCCTATCAGATTACGCTCTTCAACACACTTCAACACTGCGCAGAAGTGTGGGGACACAGGTGACCAACAGATGCCTTTCAGTTGGCAGTCTTAAACAGGAAACCTGAGGATTAATGCCTGAAACACTGGGCTTCCATGTCAATTGTGGAGACTGGGGCACGCACTCACGCACTCACGCACTCACGCACTCACGCACTCACGCACTCACGCACTCACGCAGAGCAACACAAGAGTCATGTTAAATGCAGCTAGGGGTCGGGACTGCATGCTTTGATACGAGTTAGCTAAGTCTGATATCTTGTCTTGGTTTTGTCAAGTCTCTCAGTGTAGATGGGAACAGCAGTTTGTGCAAGAAAATCCTATTTGAGGCTCTGGAGTGGATGGGAAAGATCACGTTTCCATTTGCAAACACACGCGCACAGACACACGCACACACAGAGACTCTCTCTCTCTCTCTCTCTCTCTCTCTCTCTCTCTCTCTCTCTCTCTCTCTCTCACACACACACACAGACACAGACACAGACACACACAGAGAGACACACTCTCTCTCTCTCTCTCTCTCTCTCACTCACACACACACACACACACATGCACACACACACAAACACACACATACACACACGCACACACACTCTCACCCACGCTGTATGCTGTATGTCTGAATGTGTTTAATTGGAGCAGGCACTTGACCTGGTCTTTTCTTTGTCTTAGTTTGGCAGCTTGTGTCATCTGGCTGCAGTGTTCTCTCCTCTTATGGCTTGAGAGGCCAGCGCACTTCTGCCAAGCTCCACCCTGCACACCTCATCCTTGTCTGCTCCCACTGGGGTGCATGCACACTCTTTGTTTTTGTGCTTGTGGCTCTCTCTCTCTCACACACACACACACACACACACACACACACACACACACACACACACACACACACACACACACCCCTCTTCCTCATCTGTTCCCACTGAGATACACGCATGCTCTTTGTTTGTGTGCCTCTGGATCTTGGCTGAAGATGCCTGTGGTGAGCAATAGCTCTGTCTCTCTCTCTCTCTCTCTCTCTCTCTCACTCACTCACTCACACACACACACACACACACACACACACACACATAAATGCACATGAAACAAACACACACACACACACACACACCGTGTCAGTAGTGGGCCATAGAGCCAGCTGGCCTGGTCTTTATTATGACCCAGGGCCCAGGTCTTGTCTGACAGCATAGAGCTCAGCAGTCCTGTCCTCCCCTCTGCTCACTCACAAAAATCCGCTCTAGTTTGGCACACAGAACATTCCGGTCTCTTCTAAAGGTTTTAGCTTTGCCATAAGTCATGTGAAAGATTTTTCTTTGTTTCATTTGTCTCCTTCTCTCTCACGCTCTCTCTCTCTCTCTCTCTCTCTCTCTCTCTCTCTCTCTCTCTCTCTCGCTCTTTCTCTTTCTCTGTCTTTGCCTCCCTCTGAATGAGAGCAGAGGCTCCCAAGCAAATAAACACAAAAAAATTCCAAGATGTTAATTAGCTGTTTGGTAATATCTCTTTCAGTGCTTGGGCTCGGTGTGTTGAAATCCATAAATTCTTGTTTTTTATGGTTGGCTAATTGGCAGAGCCTGGATCATTAGCACGTTTGTGTGTGCATCCTAACAGGCTCCAGCCTGGCTGATTGGGCTTGGGTGGAACACAGCGCACGTGCCAAAAGGGCCAACCCAGCGATGCCATATGATACCAGAGGAATGTGGTGACGAGAGAGAGAGAGAGAGAGAGAGAATTGTTTTTGTTCCTCAGTTTAGATTCACTTGTTTAGATCACCATAGGAATATTAAGTTGTCAAGACAAAGAAACTTTGTTTTTAACTGTTTAGGACGTGCATTTCAGTGTTCCTGTACCTGTTCTTGTGTTGTGCACCTGTGCGTCTAGACTGGAATGGTTGTGCCTGTGTCTGTCTCTGTGTCTGTCTCTGTGTCTGTCTCTGTATCTGTCTCTGTGTCTGTCTCAGTGTCCACCTCACTCCTCATGTGTCTTAATGGAGATGTAATTCATCACAGACAAGGGCTTAGCAGCCTGGCTATGGGTGCATATTTTATTTTCTCTACTCTGTCAACTCTCTTGCTGCACATTGTGTCTAAATCATGGCTGAAATTGGCTCGTAGTGGCCGGGGATCAAACGCGAGGCGCAGACACCAGCGAGTGTCTCGTAAAGAGTGAATTTAAGCATGGAAACACTGTGATCTATCTAAGAGATAGAGGACGTCAGAAAAACTCTCAGCTGCTTTGACTTGGCCAAGTTTTTATATCTGTTTTGATAATGAAACCTTATACCTGCACTTTATGGGGCTAAGAAACTCTCTCTTTGATGATGGCTTTTGTAAAGACATTTTATAGGCCTATGTGATGCGTACAAATACATTTTAAAACACTTGAACAGACCATGAACAGTATAGTTTGACACAGATGAATAGCTTTGCCTTCTAGGTGAACCTCATAAATTAAGAGGCCGTGTCATACCTGGCAGGTATGTCATATATGTGAGGGCAGGTAATGGTTAACAGGTGAACGGATCTTGCACAAACCCTGCTCTGTCTAGACCCGTGGTGCTGGTCTCTGGTCAGGTGTATTCAGTCAGGTGTAGTATCTGTGTACGTGTGTGAGAGAGAGAGCCAGAGGGAGTGACTGTGTGTGTGTGTGTGTGTGTGTGTGTGGGGGGGGGTGTTTCTGTGTGAGAGAGGTGTGGTGGTATGTGACAGGTGTGTGCGCGTGCGTGCGAGTGTGTGTGTGTTTGTTTCTGTGTGAGAGAGTGAGATAGTGCTAGGGTGGGGTGGTATTTGACAGGAGTGTGTGTGTGTGTGTGTGTGTGTGTGGATTAGCACATAGTCCTCTAGGTGTTACAGGTATACAGGTGAGAGCAGGTGGGCCACACACATGGCTGGTGGAGAGGAGAGCCATTCCACAGTGGTGCTCAGGTGAATCAATGCTTTTCTCCCACAGTGACATTGAGACATTTAATTAGAAAGAATTAAGATTTAGAATTAAATTCTTTCTTTCTATCTTTCTTTCTGTCTTTCTGTCTGTCTGTCTGTCTTCAATTTTTTTTCCTGGGTTGCTGTTTCCCCTTATAACTTTCCACATACAGTATGCACAGACATATAGGCTCTGCATGTATATGGCTAAAGAGACAATCATTTAAAAATAGTGCCTGAAATAACACATCATCTTTGAAGCCGTACCACCGCCTCCTGAGTCCTGCCTGAAGGGTTGTTAGCGGAGCGCCACTATTGCTCACCAGCTGGGACTGTGATGCATTAAACTAGTCATCTCTCTTCGTCTCAAGCTGAGCTCATCCTTCCTCTCTGCGTCTCGTCTCCCCAAGTTCTCCCCAATTGCTGCTCTGCTCAGCACATTTCAGAGTGTGTGTGTGTGTGTGTGTGTGTTAGAGTCTCACGACACTCACTCTTGCGGGCCAGTGGGCCATGTCATACATAATCATCCTTAGTGAATAGATCTCGAGCCAGAACAGGGCTACCCTTGAACTCGCTGTTGACTTTGGACCGCTCTGGGGCTGATATGGTGATACTATGAGATTATGGGAAGATGTCCTCGCAGTTAGTCTCGTAGATAAATCCTGTGACTCACTGGGGCTCTGGGGTCAGAGGTCAAGGAAAGGCATGTGTGAGGTTAGACCCAGCCAAGGCTGTTGCCGTTTTTGTGATAAGAGTAGACAAGAGATATCAGGACAGACGAATCAGCACAGTGAAAATCATAGGTCATTGAACCATTGCTCATTCACTGAAAGAACTAGCAGGTAATGCACAGACACACAAAAATAGCAGACATTCTAGATCAGTCCTACACACAATCTAGATCAGTGCTACATCTACATACATTCTAGATCAGTCCCACATGCGTTACAGGTCAGTGCCATGTCTACATCGAGATCAGTACCAATTGCATTCAGTATCAGACATTCCAGTACCAAACTGGACTTGTGCTTCTGACTGGAGCTTCCTCAGCTGTGTGCATCATTCTGTGTTGAAGACTTGCGTCACATGATGTGTGTGTGTGTGTGTGTGTGTGTGTGTGTGTGTGTGTGTGGTGTTTGGAGAGGTTTCAGCTGCAGTTTAAACACCCGCTGTGCTGTACCCAGAGCCAGTCTAAGCAGGGACTCTGTGATTATTTGCTCCTCAGAGGGACTCCGGTGCGGCCGCTGCCACTGCGTTGTTGCTGCTGGACAGCGGACATGTGCCTCTGAGTCATGCTGTTTCTGCCTCAGTGCACACACTCCTTTAAAGACCAGCGAGTTGTCCCTCCCGCTCCCAGAGGTCATCAAGTCCCTCTGACTCGGCACCGAGTGAGCGTGCTCAGGCCTCATGCTGTGACTGTAATGGCCAGACACCATTTTTTTTATTGCTTTGCAAACCTCAATTGTGCGACTAATACTTCTACCGGGTGTTAGATGAATGAGGAGAATTACAATCAGCCATTTTGAAGTGGATGGAGGAGTGGGAAGCACACATGCTGAGGAATATTGAAGCTTTAAATGCACAGTAATTCACCTACGATACGAGGATCTACTAACTAGATTGATAAATGATGGATGTTAATGATAAATGCACTTGTGTACACACGCACACGCGCACACACACAAACACTATCACTCACACAGACATCGTTATTGTGGTTATTGCAGTTGTTATCATCAGAACAGCACTTAGCACTACTCGTCATGTATTATCATATGGATAGCAGAAACCCAGGCTTTGTACTCTATACATACCTGTATGACCAAATACCATATGAATTGCAACTCTTATAAGGGTATGGTCTTTCTCCCAGTGTGTTAGCATGGGGGTTGTCCTCACATGGCCTGATACCAAGTGGTCTGACAGTGAGGATGTTGGTCCAGAGATCAGCATGTGTGATGTAACAGTTAGGCTGCCCTTATGAACCTGGCTTTGTTTTATCAGCTGCATTTTCATCAGAGCTTGACACATGTGTCCGCAAGGCCTTTGAGTGTTACTAATAAAAAACCTCTTTCTAGGAAGAGTTCACTGTGGGATGGGATGGACTTTCCAGTAGGTAACCAAACTCCTCTCTGCTCCTACAGGCTGTCATTAGAGCAGACAGGAAGCTTCCCAAGCTGTATTTTAGCAGCGTTCATTAATTTGACAATGACGTCTGCTTCGACACTACACCGCAATATCCAAATCATGACGTCTGAGTCATACACTGGGAGACTGCCCGAAGTATTTCAGGCATATTGGCCACCTAAGTGATAATCTAAGGAAATGTAATAAAAAAACCCAACGTGAACTCCGCCATCAGGATTAATACAGGCTCACCCACTTTGTCTCTGTGAGAATGCCCTCTGTGGTCCAGAGGGGAATTGCACTGTTTCCTCACAGAGCATATCTGCAGAATGAAACAGGCAGAATCCCTGCAGAGTCGATGCCTTAAAATCCTGCCAGACTAGGGCAGCTGAGAGCATCGTTCCATAAAGTCCTGACTGTAAAGGAACAGATTTGGCCCAGATCTGGCTCTGATATGGCTCACATCTTCACATCCTTGGCCCTGAAATGGCCTAGATTTGGCCTCCTTGATTTAGCAGTGAGATCAAGTGTGTTTTCCTGGTCTCCACTCTCAGTGTGTGCGTGCGTGTGTAATGACCCCCCCCCCCCCCCCCCAAGTGATAGCTGCAATAGCTTTCACATGCAGGCCAGCTGTACAGCCCTGGGGGGTGCCAGCACACTGTGCTCCGGCCAAGGATGATATGTGTGTTAATGCTCTTAGCTACACGCTAACATGTGGTTGGCACAGTAAAAATAAACAACAACATTCTATCTGCCTCCTACCCCCTCCCCCCCTCTCTACCTTCTTCTCCCTCTCTCTCTCTCTCTCTTTTTCTTTCTCTCTCTGCTGTGGGCCTGTGGTTGATTCCAGCACTGCCTCAGTGGACCGTGACTCCTGGCCCTGGGAGAAGTGTCTACCAATGGCAGAGCCCCAACCGATCAGGCGATGCTGACCCTGCCAAGAGGTCAAAGTCAAGGTCAAAGGTTGTATTAGGAGATGGAGGCAAGTACACAAATGAGATGCATGTGGGCTAATCGGTGGCCAATGGTATTTGCCAATTATTTGAGAGAGAGGGTCACGTTGGAGTGGTATGATGTCACAGCTCAAGAGCTTAGAGGGAGAGAGACAGAGAGAGAGGGAGAGAAAGGCGGGGCTCTGGCTAATCAGATTTTCTCAGAGACTCATTGGACTTTAGATGTGCCAGTTTGTCTGTGTCTGCGTGCGTGTGTGCATGCGCGCATGTGTGTGTTAGTGCGCGTGTGATGTATGTTTGTGTTTACTTGTTTGTGTGTGGTGCTTGTGCATGTGTACTTGTGTGTATGTGAAGGGCCCCACCCTGTGCTCATTCTAAGAAAAAAGAGGTATTTGTTATTTGTTTGGCATGGGAACAAGGGGTTTTCATTTTGCCCTCTTGTTTTCATAAAGATGGTCAATTCGTTCTTTCTTTCTTTTTTTTTATTCTTTTCTTTTTTTTTTTCTTTTTTACTGCCTCCGGCCTCTATGTGGGTGGCCTCCAGGCTGGCTTCAGACTGGATTGGAGAGAATTAGGGCTTATTTGAGAGGCAGGAGGGATACTGGCATAGAGTGACTGCTGAAACAGGGACATTTTTTTTTTTTTTAAATCACAAGGTCCTATAATGCCACTCTCACTCTCTTTCCCTTCCTTTTTGGTCCCTTTCTTTTTTTTTTCTTTTCTCTCTTACGTCTCTTTTCCTTTGTCACATTCGGTGTCTTCCACAAGCAGACATACTTTGCCCTGATGCTAAACACACACCATTTTTCACTGGAACAGGTGATGGATGTTTGTATAGCATGGTTGTCAATTCCCTTAGATTATTCTTTAAGCCGATAAGACACTTTTATAGTTTGTTTTAGCATGTAAGACACATTTAAGACCTAGACCTGACAAGGTGTTGTGCAGGCATCACTCCTCACATTCCTGTCTTCCATCACTAGTAAGAGGATGGGTGTAATTATTTTTTTTTTTTTAATTTATTTTTTTTTTGTAGGTTGTGGAAAAGTTTGTGAGAACACTCCTCCCTAAGTGTTATGTTGATTATTACCTTTAATTGATGTGTCTAAAAGTTTTGCTAAAAAGTTAAGTTAAAGTTAAGCCAAACAAATTAGTCAGTGTCCGGCTTTCATAAAGAAGCATCGGTACCCAAAGATGGTTGTGAAATATTGCTATCCGATCGGAGGACCACCTGACTGTCAGCTGTCAAAACACACTGTGCTAATTTCTGTAACACTGGACAGATAGGCCATGAGGACTTTACATTGGTTCATAGAGCTCAACATACAGGACTGGCCTCATTAATGTAAATAAAATGTATGGGGCAGAATAACACTGACCCCATGAAACCATCTCACGAAGATCCCCTTTCATAGACTTTATAATGCACTGCTGTTTAGACATTAAGGCTACAGTCACCTTTCGCAGTCTGTCTCTAGGTTTGTTCCTGTCTCCTGTATACAGTATACAGAATTATTAGATAGATAAGTATACATACTTTATTGATCCCAAGCTGGGAAACTCGGAATGACATGTAGGACAAACACAATAACTGTAC